>VZRU01011996.1:25093-47945 GCA_013398155.1 Pedionomus torquatus | reverse complement strand
AAAAAAAAAAAAAGTAAATCAAATTTACCGTTTCCTGGAGTGGTTTGCAAAACTAGATGCTCAGCATAAGTGTATCAAAATTGTACAGACCTGAGAGAAATTCACCCTTCAGGCCAGGGAGTTCACAGGCCAGGAGTTCAGTAACCTTGCTGTAAGTCAGGTTGGTTTTTATTCATGCTGCAGCGAGACAGTGTGGTACTTTGATGCAAAATTTATTGTTTGACTTCCAGTGCCTCACAGCATTATGAAGAAAACAAGCTTTTGATCTTTCTGAATATTCCCTAGACACATTTTCCTTTGAATATCCTAGCCTTATCTATTACTTTGTCAGATGTTCTTTTTAATCAGTCCTTGCACCCACAGATGAAGAAAACACTAGAGGTATTTCTCACAGCTGAAATATATGCATAATGGAGAATCGGAGGTGTACACGGAATTAATTCATAATCATCAAACGATGCGAGCTCTGAGCTCCTTCCAAGATCTCAGTCCCTTGATTATACACATTCCATGCATCTGAGCTCTGAAAGGGTTGTCAAATTGGAAGAGGCTGCCCAGGAAAGCGGTTGAGTCACCATCCCTGGAGGTATTCAAAAGAGGTGTAGACATGGGGCTGAGGGACATGGTTTAGCAGAGAGTTGGCAGTGCTACACCAATGGCTGGACTTGCTGATTTTAAAAGTCTCTTCTAACCGAAATGATTCCACGATTCTACTCTAAGACAAAGCTTAGGTACAGTCCAGAGGTAAATTTTATCCAAGGACTTCAACCTAGATGTAGCACGGACGAGATGTCACCGGGGCTGTCCCTTTGCTCCTTACACAGGCCCCCAACACTGTGTCTGTAGAACGGTGCTCTCAAACACATCTCTGGTACCTTTGCGTATCACGCTCCGTGCACGGAGTACACGATCCTGGTATCATCTTATAAAAACACCACTCTAAGTAGCCACGACACAGCCCTTAATGTCTGCAGTCATCTTCAGCAGAAAAAGCACAAGCTGAAAATTTACGTCCCCGGCAGGACATCAGATGCAGCCAGTGAGATACAGGGTGAAAATTCTTCTACATGGATGTAGATCCTGTCTAATGGAAATGATCATTAACAATATATTTCACTGGTTTGGGCTTGGAGGACAAGGGTATTTTTTTTTCCCTGAGAAAAATGACATTTACTCATCTGTCATCACATTATCCATTCCAAACCTGAATTTTCCTCCTATGAAGAGTTTGATTTCGCAGCTACAGGTGGAAGTGAGAGATGCTCTGTTCTGGCAGATCAGAGTCGGAATGGTAGCTACAGGAAGACAGTCATCTCTACTGATAAATAGAGAATTTTCTATGAAGTAATTCTAAATAGTAATTCTAAATAGTAATTCTAAATAGTAATTCTAAATAGTAATTCTAAATAGTAATTCTAAATAGTAATTCTAAATAGTAATTCTAAGGAGCAGGTCTCACACAGAAGAGGTAGAGGTAGGTTACATTAAACATCTTTTAAAGAAGGGGGGCTTTTCTGCATATTGTTTCAATGAGAAGGAGGTAGAAAAAAGAAGGCCAAAACTCTTAAGAGTTGGAAAGAGTCTTGGAAAGGTGACACCAAAATACAGTTATAGAAGCATTCAGGCTCTAACTCTAAAAGCATTCCTGCCTTGTTTCTGCTGCCCCCAGCTGCCCATTCCTCTTTGAGTCTTTGCACAGCATGGCCTCAAAAACAAAAGCTCCAGAGGATAGGCAGTTGTATGGAAGGGCAAGAACCTTTGAAAGGGCTTTCCCACCAATGATCCTGTAAAACTGTAATCTCACCTCATACCATAAGAAATCAAGGGGGGTTTTTTAGTTTAAGGATTGACTGGAATTCTTGAAATCCACAAAAAAAAATATAAAAAAAAAAGAATTTATCTTCTTGTGAGTATGGAAACAGTTGTGGGGATTTTTGGATGCATTTTTGATTTTTTGTAAGTAAATGCAGGGATGGCCCTCAAGACACATGATTTCATCTTTTTCCTGACAGAGACAACCTGTGTGGACCGGATTTTGGCTTCAAAATAAGGTAACAGCCAATACTGTTTGACTCAAACTTTTCATTTTCTTGCTTTCACACATTTGCATGTAATAAACAAAGGAACTCTATCTACCAACCTGTACCTAAAATGCACTTTAGCTCTAAGAGATGATCTTCAACCTTTCATTAGTGCAAAAGCCATCCTTCATCTTTCATGAAGAGCTTTGCTGAATGTAATTTTCAATATGTTCTGTGAAATAACTTCATGCAGAACATAATCAGTAAAGCTATATACAAAAAAAAAAAAAGAAACCCATACCAAAACAAAAGCTTCTTTATGGATCATTTTAAAGAGAATACGAGAAGTAGCTCTGTTTTTCCTAAGTATGTCCATATTTTATATATATATTCTATATATTATATTTCTGTTCCTGAGCTGCTTCAGTTCTATGTAGCCATGCCAAAAATAGAAGCATAGTGCAGACATCTGAACTGAAGCTATATTTGCAAGTCCAGAACCCGAAAAATGATATGACTGTATTCCAAGAACAACACAGACATTATTCACAGCCACAGTCTATCTATTCGCTGTGAACAAATATTCACTTGGCTGTGAGCAGCCAGATGCCTAACTAGAAGGTAAATGAAATCCAAAAGATTCTTACCTCTTTTAGAGCTCCTTTACACAAATTCCTGAAAGGACTGGGTAAATATGAAGGTCATTTTATTCCTATAGGCCTTTGTATAAATTACCTAGAAAGAGCTGACTGGGAAATTGATAGTCAGGTATGTCGAGAAAGGTGTTCAACTAAAAACGGGATTGTTCCTGTTATCAGAAATTGGTTTCAACTGACATAGGAAATAATCACGTTATCAATAGCATCAGTGTTCCTGTTAAAAGAGGTTTTGTTTTTCAGTGGAAGATCAATACAATCTACAATAAACAAATGCATTTGCTCCATCCCATAGTATTTCCCATCGGATATACTTAATTAGTTGATTGGCTTAAACTCTCACCATGCCCTGATCTAAGAGGTACTTCCAAATAGCTTTCAAGGGGAAGAGCTACGTGGTGCCAAATTATTTTGGGGACAACACAAGGAGTGTGTAAAGAAATTAAGGTATTACTGATGAAATATAATCTTTAATGGGAAACATATTTGCAGAAAGGCAGACTGCTCCAGGAATGGTTTTGGTAGTAGTCGTGATCTAGCAGAGAAAGGCTTTTGCTCTGATCATTCACATGAATTTAATCAATATGAAAAAAGTTGCTGTTGATGTTTCTAGATTTTATGATACTGAAGGAAAATGTTTGGGACGTGGTGCATCCCTTGAATACGCACACAGAGATCAGCCACTCACAGTAATTTTTAAATTCTAAAAATGGCCTGCGGCACCGAATCGCTTGCAGTCATTGAAGCTCTGAAATACTGGCTGGATTCCAAAGCGACTCAAGTGCCAAAAGACCAAGTGGAATTACTTTCAGATTATTATTAAACTCACAAAGCATTTATAGAATTTCTCCTTTTTGAGCAACAGCAACTTTGCCTCCCCTAATAATACAGCAGATAGAAGTATAGATCCAACGCACCGTGTGACCTGATTGGTTTAAAATCTAATTTAATAAAAAATGCATTTACTAAAAAAAAAAACAAAAAGCAAACAATACATGACAAAAGCCCACAGCAGGTTAGATGTTTTTTGGGAACTAATATGAAAAAGCTGGGGAATGGCAAAGCATGAAGCAAAACATTATTCTCTGTGACCATCAAAGAAGCCCGAAAATTCTGAAATTGCTTTAGCGGTCAAGCCGCTTCCAAATATTGTAGCAGCAACCAGACCAGGAGCTAACTCATTCCTGTTACAGCAACTTTACCGAGCTCTGGAACAACACAGATCACAAATGAAACATTTAAAGGAGATTTTAGAAAAAGAATAGAAAGCAATAAAAATTGGCAACTATTGTTCTGTGGTATTCTGAGAGTTGAGTGCTTTTGAAGGCTATGCTGAATAGCAGATGCAGCTACAAGCACTTGCTATTTTTGGCAGTAATACATTTGTCAGTAACAGGAGAGAGAAGAGTCAGTATTTTCATGAGATCTTAAAGGTCTGCATGTTTTCACAGCTAAAAGGCGGTACAAAAAAAATCAATCAGAAAGTAAGTCCGATAAACATACATAATAATAATTTTAAATTAAAAAAAAAAATAAAGTCCTTGGAAAATATTTAACCTGGTAATATTTCTGGCTTAGGCAAAGGTCCTAAGTACTTTTGGACAAATAACTTTGGATAAACTGCACTTGTAACTTGCAATGTAGTTAAACTACATTGTAATGCTACCGATAAAATTGAAATGTCTACTGGCTGAAAGATAATCAATGAGACATCTCATAAATCAAGTGAAGTTTTACCAGAAAGGCACTTCTGTTTTACAGGATCCAGTAATCATACTCGGATTGACTTCTAAATTAATTTTAATTTTCTCAGTAATACTCTTTTGAATTCCCAGAAGCAATATTCCATGCAATGAACATGCCCTCAAATGAAAAAACTAATCTGGATCTGTATAGAGCTTTCTAGAATCTGTTCAGAATATTGGTGTAACGCCCTGAGAAAGTAACATAAACTCGGGCAAACATCTCAGTTATCCACCAGCCACGATCTGGAAAGCAGGTAGAAAGGACTAGAAACAAGCTATAAATCCTTATGTGGACTAGTACTGCTATTATTCTTTCCAAGAAGATGTGTGAGGTTGGAAAAAAGGATATTGGAGACAAGAGCACTGCAGAGAGGGGAAAGAATACTGTACTATTCCATCTAACTGCTCGAGGTGTATTCTCTTTTTCCATGTCTATGATAAGCTTATTTTCACCCACCGTCACTCTTCAAATTCTAGGCCAAGCTGGACGGGGCTGTGAGGGACCTGCTCTAGTGGGAGGTGTCCCTGCCCATGGCAGGGGGGTTGGAACTCGATGATCTTTAAGGTCCCTTCCAACTCTAACCATTCTGCGATTCTATTTGCTGCATGCACAGGGGGAAAAAAAAATTAATATATTCCTTACAAAGCTGCAAATAGTGGCCCCTGTCAGCGTGATCTAAATAACAGGGAGAACATAAACCAGCTTAGTCCCTGCCTTCCACAGATTGGGCTGTGTAGGTATTAGCATTGTATTTGATACCGTCCAAGAAATGAAGCGTGTGAAGCTTGTCTTAAGATTCAGTTTTAGGAATCTCACGTGTCTGAAATTTCAGCTCTGAGTTAATTTCAGCTCTTCTTCTCGAAAAAAAAGGATTTAACAGATAGAAACCCATAGTGCCTTACTTTTACAATGGAGATGTGTGAGCTTCAATACTTTTGTATGGCATGATAATTAACTAAATATTAATTCATGTGTATTCTATTTTTTTCTGATTAGAATAGAAATCATTCCCTTTATTTTTAAAATACCAAGACAACTTAAACCTTGCTCAGTTCTGTCAATAAAACAACCCTAGCATACCAGCAAATAACAAAAAACCCAACACCTAAGATTTCAGTAAATGAATTTCAAAGCCTACACACTTTTAGAAGAAAGGAAAGCATCGGGGAAATGTTAGCTAGAGGAAAACATGCAGTCATTCCTATCTGGAATGGAGCTTGTTCTTGCTAAAAAAATAATTTAGGAAAGCAGCAAATCCATTTCAGGTATACTGGGAAGGAAAGAAGGAACAATCCTTCACATTCTATATTTCTGAAATTTATTTATTATTTGATGACAGCCAACAAAAATTATATAAGTGATTTCCATAGTGAGCAATTCAGAGAAAATATACATAATCTCCGTTCATACATTTGCCTTAGGAATCATTGCATGGTCTTCTTAACTTGGAGCTGAAGAAAGCCCTAGCTTTATGAAAAATGAGTTATCACCAACTCAACAGCTCTCATATGAAAGCGTCACAGGTGTACATCCAAAATGAAAAGTGATAATTGAGATAATATATATCTGGCACAATTTGAAATCTTGCTTCAACCATACTTTATCCTCACTAGAGTAACCGTCATTTGGATCAAAAATGCAGAGGAATACCTTGTTATTCACCACACGTGGTAAGTACTTAACGATGACACTACTTGTGTATATCTGTCAAAACTCTGAGTTTGTTGTGATCTCTAACACAAAGTTTCCATCAGTGAAAACTGTAACGATATCTCATTGTTCCTGAAAAACAATACTAGTGTAACTGCTGTGTGCTTAGAAAGGCTGTCTCCTCTCTGCAGGCACAGAAATGATTTGAATAACTCACCCATGAGGCTTAGGAGATGGGGACAACACCGCAGTGTCCCCGTGTGTGGATGGCAGCATCTGACCCTGAACAAATGTCATTTTCAACACTGAGAGAAATCCTGTAAAGAGCTGTAAATTTAGCCAAAATTTAGCCTTAAACTAGAAAATAATATTGTTATTGGCTAAAAAAAAACCAAAACCAAACAACGCAACACACTTTCACATGTAGGAAATATATAGGGTCATATACAGGGAGGAGAAATGCACATTTGTCTTCTGTTATTAATCACATAATTAACCTTTCAGCCTGCTGCCAAAGTTACATTTAGCTCAGTTCTGCTCAATACTAATATTTGTAAATTAAACAGATGGGTGAAATTATCCTAAATCTAAAAACTGAAGAGTAGCATAAGGTATGTAAGGTAAAATCCCCACCATAGAATGGATTTTCTTTTTTTTTTTTTTTTTAAATTACAAAACTTTAGCAGATAGAGCAATCAAGCAAACTGCTACTGTAGCAGAATTAACAGCCGGGGTGGTAATTGCCAGCAAGGAGGTGACAATGCACAGCTGGGAGGGGGCCAGGTTTGGCGTCCGGATCAGCCACTAGTAAAATGATTTGTGAAGCCACAGTCTTAGACCAACAGAAACCAAACAATACATCAAACCACACGGAGCAGTCATTGAAAAGGAAGGAGAGAAAACAAAACCAGAAACAAACCCGACATCATAAAGTGACAAAAACGGCGCAAGGACTCGAGCCAGTTTTCCACAACTTTGAGAAGTCACTCCCGTGAGACTAGATTTACTATTTACTGCTGTCCTGGTTTGAGGTAAAACGAACCAATTTTCTGTTTTACAGTTTTACTTTCTTAGCTGGGCCTCTTCTAACTAGCTAAACTCTGAAATTAACAGCACATTGTTCAGAGCTGTTCCGTCTCACAGTGATAAGACCTGATTATACCAAGGGATGGTATAGAGAGGCCCTTGTTTAGACTTATTGCTGGAAGAACCAAGGTCAGATAATTTTCAGCATTTGCCCGTTGGAGGGTCCCACCTTCAAGGAGGAGCGGACAGGACAGGTGACCCAGAACGGACCAACAGGGGTATTCCATCCCATCCGCATCATGCCCCGTATAAAAGCTGAAGGATCAACAGGCCAACTCTCCTTTTTCGCCCCTTCTTCGATGGCTGACATCCAAGGAGGACTCTGCCTGTTCGTCTGCCTTTGATCCTGATCCGAGCGTTCCTGACTCCAGATCTGGAATCCGGCTCCTGTCGATCACCGAGTCCAGTTTGGGACTTTTCCTGAAGCCTGCTGGTGACGTGGTCGTCATCCTGGGAGCTTGATACGGTTTTGTATATACTGTATACTCCCTTTTTCCTAATTTTCCTTTTTATTATATTACTTATATTTTCATTAAAGTAGTTTAGTTTGTTCTAAACTCTTGAATCTCTTTAACTCCTTCCTCTCCTCTCTGACCAAAAGGGGGGAGAGGGGAACATCTGTCAATCAGGTTTTGGTAAATTTGGCTGAAACCACGCCAACTGCTCATACTGAAGCATGTGATTAACAAGAAAACACCCAACAATACAGCAGTGTCCTGCCCCAGGTGCCGCTAGCGCCCTTTCCCCAAGGATGCACAATGGAATGGAATAACCTACAACCAAAAAGCAAAGCTCAAGTGAAAGAACGATTGAAGAGTTAATCCATTCATCCTCTTTATAGCAAAGCATCTCCTCGGCGTCTGACAATACACCCTATGAATAGGCCAAAAAAAAAAAAAACAGAGAAAGAAGCCGCAAAGCCTCATCCCTCCCTCTCCCAGCATCTCGCAGCAACCTGCTCCTTGTTCCGAGGGAGACGATGCTCCTGTAAGGCTGCTGGAGGCTCGGGATCTCGGCAGGGACGGGGAGGACACTGCGGCCACTGCCAAATTTGTAGCTTCCCTGAGCACCACACGGCGGCAGAAAAGCAACACTGCACCTTTCCACCACTACAAAACTACCCGCTTGCCATTCTTCCGCTTCTTCACGTCTCTTTTCTACTTATTTCCTCGTGAGTGGCTTCTCCTGCTGCTTTCTAAACAAGAAAATAGACTAGATGCAAAAGGCGTCGATTCAAAACACCGTTCTCCCTCATCTCCGCCTCCCACCCGCAGCGTTCGTTATCTTCACCGCGTGATTTGCAAGACCCACCATCCCCACATCCATACCCAAACACAGGGGAGGACACCTCGGTTGCCTTTTTGCCCCCCTCCATTGGCACAGCCTGGCGTGACACGCGCTCTAGCGTGTCCCTAAATAAGGGTTCTTCTCCCAGGGCACAAAACCCAATCGACATAGAGTCAAGCTCTTTGTCTTTAATTCTGCAGAATCGGGTGCCGGGCATTTAATAACAGCCAGCACAGCACACATTTCTGACAGTCCAATTTTTAGAGCGATAAGATAGAGCTGGTTGGCGAGCTGCAGTTCCTTTGCCATCCCTCTCCGTATATCTGCATTTGAGTTCAGGTTTTAAACACTTTGGGAGATCCTCTTAGTTAGAAAGAGTGTACTCCCTCCATTGAGCCTTGCTGGCCTTCAGTAAGCTCTCGATAGGGAAATCCTTCAGTTTCAATTAAATTTCTTTGATCTAAGTTTCAGTTAATTGTCTCTAAATCCAGTCCTGGTGCAAAAGGCCCAATTAAGTTTTAATTTCAGGAGCTGAGCTAAAGTTCCATCAAAGTTCTATTACAATTTTATACAAAGCACTTATGTTTAACTTTTTAACTGTGCTCTTTTGACATCACAGCCAATGTGAGGACTGGGAGGCTGCAAAGCCCTCCCGTTCCCCTTCCTATTGCCTCTCCACACCAGTCAGCCCAGGACACGCTGTAGAACTGCGTAAGAAATCCTGCTGGTGGCAGTAGCCCTCGGTGTGGGTACAAAAGATCAAACCTTTTATACCGAGATGTCACAAGTTGCCAAACCCCCAACTTCATCTATTTATTTTGGAGAGTAGTAAGTCACCTCCCACACTGGACCCATCCTGAAATCTCCTACTCATATGCTGAGAAAATTTTAAACTCTGCCTGTCTATGATGAACTGAAACGATGCCCAAAACATCATTTCAGTAGAAAGAGGAAATTTTATTTCCGTTAAATGAAAAATGTAATGATTTGTCCACTGCCCTTTTCCTTTCCTTTAGTTAGCTGCCAGAAATGAAGATAAAGGAGAGTAACCTCAATCTCACAGTGAGGTCCTTAAAGAAGAAAATTATTCACTCACAGAGATATCTATGCTGGATTCTATTGTCGTTTTACTCTTTACTAGATCAAAGCTTCACAGAAAATAGAGTCACTCTGCAAGCAATTAGATTTCCCAATCTTTATCTCTATGGTTATATTGCTTCCTAGCTTCCAGAAAAATCTCCTGTTAATCTTCATACCTGTCTCCTCCCGTAACAACTCACACAGCACGAGAGATTCCTGGACGCCTGTAACCTAAGCCCATGCCTGGGGTAGAGGATACGACTGTGAAATGAGAGAGAGACGCCGAGACTGAGAAATTTGAGACAGCTGTAAGATTGAGCACCATAAAGCAGAAGATAGCTTGAAGCTGCTAATCAAAACCTGGCTGTTAATAATTATGATATCTAATACTTCATATTTGTGTACTCCCTGCCCTAGTTTAGCATAGGTTGTTTGTTTTTTGTTTTTTGTTTTTTTTAAGCAGTATCTAAAGTGGATTAGATAACAAGCAGTAAAGAGCCACAAAGTTCACATACAGAGGTTAAATAGATGCACGCCTCTGTATTAAACCATAGACATCCTAATAAAACATTCTAAAGAGCAATTAAGGCCTAAAATGTTTCTAAATGGAACTGTTCAAGGCCAGGCTGGATGGGGCTTTGACCAACTTGCTCTAGTGGGAGGTGTCCCTGCCCATGGCAGGGGGGTTGGAACTTGATGATACTTTAAGGTCCCTTCGAACTCTAACCCTTCTATGATTCTGTAAGTGACACTGTGCTGCAATGAGGCCAGAGCCCAGCCAAATCTCTCTCAGTTTACAATCAACAGGAAATCCTGGCAGAATGCTCAATGCCAACACGCCTTGATTTCGCAATACTTTCACTGGAAAGGTTCAAAACACGTTGACCTTCACAACATGGCTTTCAAGCTCATCTGTTTGCTTGGGAGTTTAGAGGGACTGAGGCCTCTGGATGAAGGAGAAGGGAGAAGGTGGTCTCTGGAATGGCTGAAATGATCTTCTCAGGTCTGACTGGTATTCTTTTTCCCCTGGGGTGGACTTCTTGCTACTGTTTAAACAGATATTAACCGATAGCTTTTTCATACGGACAAGTGGTATTTTATATTTATACATAACTGAAACAAGACATATTCCAATAAGAAGCCTTCTGCAAATGAACTATCACTAGCCCTAATATATAGCATTCTCTAAAATGCAGTCATTGCAATATGAAAAGGAATCAAAACAAACAAACAAAAAAAGCTAAACCAGAGAAGAAACTAAAAACCAGAGAGAAAGTATCAATCTAAGCACTTCTTAGATCTGTATTAATCATAGAATGGTTAGAGTTGGAAGGGACCTTAAAGATCATTGAGTTCTAACCCCCCTGCCACGGGCAGGGACACCTCCCACCAGACCAGGTTGCTCAAAGCCCCATCCAGCCTTATGTGTTTATGCATATTAATGTGTCAGTCAGACAAAACCATCGATGTTAATGAGTCCCAAAGTTCCTCAGACAAATTATACCAATTCCCTGCACAGCTCCAGAAAGCATCCCCTCCACCTCGATCGTTTGACTTTGCTTCAGGTCTGGAAAACACTTCTTAGCCTTCTTTATTATTAATTAGAAGCGGAATCGGAAGGCGGACCTCCATCCTGAGGAGGTGTGATGGTACCGGCGTGGGTCCGGGGACCGCGGGGACCGCGGGCATCCCCCCCCCGGCGCCAGCGGGTGGCAGCATCTTCCTTCCCAGCCGGCGCAGAGACGGGAAGGCCGGCAGCACGGCAAGCCTCACCCCTCGCTTCTTCAGTAATTGCCATAATGAACACGTATTAAAGTTCATTAGAGGTCTCCCTCCTTCCCTTTGATTACATCCTCTTTTGGCCGTCCCAAAGGCCTGCATAATATGCACAAGNGGTGGGGGTGGGGTGGGGGGAAGTGTCTTTTAATTGCATGAAAGCTATCACGTCCCTACGCAAACCAAATAACACAAGTCGGGACTTCTCCACAAGAAACAGAGCCAGATTTGCCACGAGGGCAGGCTCCAGGGAAGCTGGAGCAACAGACGGATTTCTCAGGAGGTTCAGCAGACTCAGTAGCCATTATTTTACATTTAATGGTTATTAATTAAATACCCAGTGTCTCTTGTTTCAGTATAGATACATAAAAAGCACAAAATGAAACATTTAACTGTTCAAATTCCACCAAGCCCCTGTATGCACAGACAGGCACACTTTCAATTTAGAATAATTTTAAAGCAGACAAGAAACACGTGTCATTTGTACACATTTCTACGCATTTCTAATCCTTTAATCACTATCAAGCTAAACCCCCTTAAGAGGACCTTTAATTTTCACTGTAAACCTCTCCTGGCCCTTCTATAAATACCCGAATTGCTGAATCTAAAACTGATTTATTTTCAATTTGCAATTAAAGCTATTTTCTTATATATGCACTACAAATTCATTGCAGCAGACTGAAAACTGAGCAATTATTCGTATCAGAAGGAATAAAGGGCTTGAAGCTTCATCAGCCTCACTAAAGCAATTCAACGAGAAACTGACTTTATACTTGAGGATGGACCGTTCCGTTAGCTGCAGTGGTCAGTGGATACACACTGTTATAATTATCATTAAAATAACTTAGAAGTTGTGAATATTTCATTGCTAATTGCTATGACAAATATAACTACTTCCACACCATAAAAGCTTAATCTGGCACCGATGATTTGTTTTCCCTGGTGTTCAACCACACGCACATAAGAAGCTGTCCTCTCTGATTACACCAATTTCACCGAATATTTTGTAGAGTATTCCTCCAAATCACAAACTTGTTTAACATCCACTCCGAATCACTTTCTGATCCCCCGTTGTATTCATTTCATAGTAATGAAACTGCCAAATGTTCCAGGTGCCACACGTTAACAGTTCTGACTTGTGAAGAGAGTATTGGTAGTGAAAAAACCCCCCAACCCTGAGACTCACGTGCCTGTTACAACCTGAAAAGAAATTGTTCCGTTTTCTCCACACTTGTTGCCACAGTTATAATCTGCGGGTAAATCTACAGATTTTCTGTTAACTAAGATAAACCATAAATATGTGTTAAACCAAAAAGCAATTAAATTATTTACATTAAAAAGTAAGCCACTTGATTTGATCCTTTAGCAGATCCCCAAATCTGCACGGGGTCTTACAGGTCTACAGATATCTAATTAAACAGATAGCAAACTAATTAAACATTAATAATGAAGAGGAGGGATAAAAGAACCAGAAATTCACAACTGATAGCAATGAGTTCCTCTTAAATGGAGGAAGGATGAAAAGGATTTGGCTGGAAGGTGATCACGTCTTTTACTCTCAAGTTTATGACACGTAGAAATGGAAATGCAGATGCGATGGAATGGACAATGCTGGTCCAAACATTCTGCTCTTGAGCAAACCAGAGGTGTTGGTGACAATTTTTTACTGTAATTCCACAAATGCCTGAGTGACGTGACAATCTATGCAAAATATATCACTGAAGTTCAAACTCCTCCTAATCAAAAGGAGTAAAAATTACTCCAGTTTGGGTGGACTGCAGCCTTGTTTGTGAACAAGGCAGATCACTGGTAAAAAGCATTTTTGGACACTAATTTCTAATTCTTACAGTTCTGGCTTCTATGGACAAAGATATTAACTATGAAATTGTTAACCCAGAAATCCCTGCACGTGCTTGTATGGCAGATGCATTATCTTCTCAAGAAGGAACTAGCAATAATGTGAGGAAAAAAGGACACAGCTGTATAATTAGATGATATTCAAGGATACACAGAATACACCTTGGCCTTTCTTATCCCACCTGCCACATATCTAATGATATAACAATTTGGGACTCCGTTTTGAAACGTCCATGAGCCTGGGACACTGCTCATTTCACAAACTCGCCCAGTGGTTTTAAGCCACATTTTCTAGTATTTGCACATGATAAGAGAAGGACGTGAGGATATGGAGAAAGTGCAGGAGCAGAGGGAAATACTTGGTATTGGTAAACCTTCTTTTTATCATGGGGCAATTTGAAGGACCCTTCAAGAAAAGATTTTGTGGATTTCTTTGCCAAGTTCGATGGCAGCTTGTTAAAGCTGCTGGGAAACCTTCATGTAAAGAACACATTTTTAACCAGTTAACAGTAAGTAAGCTTTTTAATTTTAAAATATGTACTTTTTAAGAGGAAGAGGAAGCCCACCTTTTCCTAACATCTATCATACCTTAAATATCTAATGTTTTGTCTTTGTGGTATGTAGGACTTTGCTTGAAGTTCTTCATTGGGATTCCACAAAGAATCTCAAGCAGCTCTCTGTCACACACAATATTCTTACTCCCTCAGTTAGTGTTTCTGTCTTCTCTTCATAAAATGCTTTCCTTCTCAGGAGTCTCTGAAAAATGTCATGGATGCCAATCCCTTTCTTCAGGCCACAGCCACTAAACAAAGGAGAGCCCAGCCTTTTTATTTTGAATTCCACCCAAACAAACGTCTGTAAATGACAGTGGTATGATAATATAGTAAAAAAACCCAGAAAGCTCTTGTCATCCTTTCCTGTACCACATGAGAGCACCACAGAACTCTGCATCGTGAACTTGCAAGCTTATTTTGATTTTTTGCTAGTGATGATTTAAACGAAATATTTTAAAAACAATCGAATGCATTATAACATTTTTTTTCTTGTTAAATACTGCACCACGCATTCTAGAAAGTATATCTGCTCAACTATGATAAATGGAGATTAACTATGACAATATGAGAGGACGTGGAACCTTCTAAAAAGATTTGGCAGTGCAAAAAAGCTTCTGTCAGTTTTGAGAGATCTTCACAATGCTTGGCAGGATAGGGGCTCATAAAATCCATCTGACCTCTTCCTTATGACAAGCATTACGAAAGATAAATGTGTTTCAGGATCGATCCTGTTTCCAATATATTATGCAGCATTATCAGACAAAGCAATGCATGACCTTAAAGCAAGCCTCATGATTCACTTTTGCACTGCAGGAGAATATTTAATCTTTCTTTATATCCATACTGGATATGAATGACTACATAATGGTAGATCATTTCTAGCAAGCTCTTCAGTTGCTGACACAGAAAACTTCAGATTCTGCAGACAGCTTTGGACTAAAAGTTTGCAGAAAACTAAACCTGCCTACCAAATAGCTTCTTCCGTATCTATCAGCAGACATGAACTAACTCCTCATCACCCAGGGGTTTGTTTTTCTCCTAAGCATTCTACCACAGTGACAGACATACTCTGTCAAAGCCAGAAAGCCACCTGAACCTTTGTCAGACATACGAACTGAGCGTGGAATCAGTGCTGGAAACTGCTAAACAGAGTTGAGGTTTGGACACTGCACAGAAAAGCACATCCATCATTGAAAATGTTCTGCTAGAGACACATTTATATCTCTCTCTACGGGTCCTGAGAGCATTCCCCTTCCCAGACGTTTGGCTGCCTGGGCTTGGGTCCATCTTAGAGGGAGGTCCCCCTCCTGCAGACCTTGGGACATAGCCCTCCAGACAGCATGGTGGGGAAGCCTCTGCCGGGACTGACCCTGCTTTCCCACACAAACCGCTTTTAAGCTGAGCCACTCTCACTTGCTCCCACACGAGCTACGAATCCCACCGCGTTTAAGCTGTGCCTGCCCATCAGCCCTCTTGACTCAGGCACAGAGCCTGATGTTCAGGATGACTTCTTGGCCTGGCCTCAGCCCTGTGGACTCGCCTGGTGACTGCTGGGCTGTGCCTCACCCCAGGCACCCTGATCAGCTCTGCCTTGCTCACCTTGACCGGGCAGTCCTGCTCCCTGGGTAGGACCAGGCACTTCCCTCTGCTGGCTTTGTGTCCTGGCTTGAGCAACACCGGACTAATTTACCTTCTAATGCTTGGGAACACTGCACTTTTAGAACACCCTAGTGGCTAAATTTGTTAAAATACTTACTTTATAGGCAGCTAGGCCATGTGGGTTCAAGGTCTCAGTGTTTTCAAGCCTTGCCAGGTGCAGGGATGAGGAGTGGTGAGACCCAAGCACTTGACCCAAGTTGGCCAACTAGATTAGTTTGTGTCACGAATGTCACATTCAATATAAAGTAGAACAGCCACTGAGTAGTTTTCTCTCTCCCTTGATGGCAGCGGCCCAGAGAAATTCTTGCCCTGGTGCTGGACCCCTGAGCCCTTCCCTTCCACCCAAAGCCATAGTGCTTGCAGTGTCACAGAATGATATGGGGTTGGAAGAGACCTTTGGAGATCACCTAGTCCAACCCCCCTGCCAAAGCAGGTCCACCTAGAGCAGGTTGCACAGGAATGTGTCCAGGTGAGTTTTGAACATCTCCAAAGACAGAGACTCCACCACCTCTTTGGGAAGCCTGTTCCAGTGCTCTGCCACCCTCAAAGTAGTAAAGATGTTCCTCATTACGTTTAGATGGACCTTTTTATGTTCAANAGATGGAGCTTTTTATGTTCAAGTTTGTGCCCATTTCTTCTTGTCCTGTCACTGGGCACCACTGCAAAAAGATTGACTCCATCCTCTTCACACCCACCCCTTAAGTATTTATAGGTATTGATCAGATCCTCCCTCAGCCTTCTCTTCTCCAGACTAAAGAGATGTGTCCCAGAGTTGCTGTCCCCTGCCGGGAGCGCACAGCTTCCTGTGACAGAATGGGCTAAGTATAGTACTTGTATATTTTATATTGGTATTGGGATCAATATTGGTTCTTTAGTATTATTAAATGTTAATTATTTAATCTTAACCTCCTAAATCTATTTAGATTTCAACCCTCATGTTTCTTTGTTTTTCCCTGATTCCCTTTCACAGGTGGGGAGGGGTCATTGGGTGATAGAATAATCGTCTGAATGGCAATAAATTGTTGTGGATTTCTCAAACCGTAACACCTTGTAACCATGTTCAGCTTCTGGCTCACCTTCCATTGCCGGCCCTCGCTACTCTCTGACACTTTTGTTAATTGAGAACCTGTCGTGGTTTCAGCCAAATTTACTGAAACCTATGAAAAACTAATCACAAATTTAGGCAGAATGCCAACGTTCTGTAAAGACCTAGGTCCAGCCATGTGGCCAGGGTTTATAGCTGGGTGGATGATACCTAAAATATCCAAGTTGCTCTTATACAGCAAAGCAAAATGTGAATATAGAACGTGTGGTTTCTTGGCTGAAGTGAAACCCAAAGGGCAACTTTTATGAGTTTCGAGCTGCAAATAAGGATTGGTGAAGGGAAATATTTGTACAAAACCAGTGATTTAGCATTTTACAACCCCGAATATATTTCCACCACCACAGATGAGTGCTTTCTGAGGCTGTAACACTACGCTGAAGAAAAATTACAACAACAGTTCAATTGTGCATCCAGCGTGCTTTTTCTAATCAACCTTCAAATCCTTTCCATGCCTAGAAAACCCGCTTTGGCCAGTCATTTCAGGGTTGTTTGGGTTTTTCCTGAAGGCTGCAGATTTCTCAACTCTTTGGCATATTGCAGGTCAGCCCCACTCCCCTTCCCTGTGCTTACACAGACCCACCTTGTTGCCCCCATCTGAGGAATACCTCCACCCTGAGTCAGGGGACAGGGGAAGGGCCTCAGCAATAGAGCAGAGTCAGACAATTGCTAGTAAGGTCTCATTCGGTGGAAAAGAGTCTCTACAGCTGCATTTTAGGAGAACATGGAAGCTCTGAGATATTCATCTGTTCTGATTGAGTCCATACCAGGAGACCCTACAAGGTGTGTCAGACTGTGTGTGCGTGGGGAGAAGGAACACATCCAGCTTCTTGGGCAGATGTTTCTGGGGTTCTAAGGGATCAAAGAAGTTCAGAGGAACAGGCAAACAGTAAGATATTTCATTCTTACCAAGCAGCAGTCAGAACCAGGTGTCCAGCCCTGAGAATACCCCTAAGGTGGTGTTCTTTCACAGAATTACACTGGCTGCCTTGGGAAGCACTTATAGAAATTGTCCATGTAGAAAAAACATTATCCAATGAATAGAGGAGGTTCACTGGGACAGGGAAAAGCTTTCGACAGGATGCAAGTGCACCCAGTCATGTTGCCAACAGGAAACTACATCTTCTCTTTGATAATGCCATTTCTTTCTTTCCTTTTTTTTTTTTTTAAATTAATTATTCAACCTATTTTCTGAACTGTTCTCTTAAAGTTTAATAGGACCTAAAATCATAGGTCAATTGAAAGAAACCAGGTCCCTGATTTCCTACACAAAGCTACACAAGGTTTTTCAATTGCCCCTTGGTAATTTTCAATTACATCCTATTAAAGAAGAAAGACCATCAAAAGTCTTCAGGGAGATTATTTGCTCTTCTGCATGTGGCAAGGAGCTGCTTAAACTCCGGTAGGAGAATGAAGCTTTCAGTTAATATTTACTCTCAAATGGATTCTTAAACTAAAAACTGTATTATTTACTACGCTCATACCTAAAATAGATTTCTGAAAGTGTAATGATTATGAGGTTAGCAGTCTAGAAAACGTACCTTTACATGCAAAGTGTCTATAAAACATCTCAGCATCTCAAAAGAAGATTACGCTGGCTTAAGAACCAGTAGATAAAGTAGAACATGAAGTTGATATTACTGACAGCTTTCCAATACATCCAATTTTTCCATAGTATTGAAGGGTTAATACTTTAAAGCAAGAATTTCCAAAGTTTTATTCACTGTAGGACTCTTAATGGGTGGGAATGAGGGGCTTCATAACTAAATTTAAAGTGGAGCATCACCATCGTCCTGGTTAACTCTAGAAGAGACATTGCTGCACTTTTTTTTGCAATCATGAAGACTAGAAAGAAAGGCTGGAGAAGCAGCTGAGGCCTGGAATTCCATGTCCAGTCTCAGGATGATGTTGCCTGTCAGACACAGTGCTTCCGCCTCTGACATTCATAGCTCCTGCCCTGTGCAGAATCAGGCAACTAACCAAATCCCAGCGCTGTCTTGGTTCTGTCCTGACAATGACCACACTTCAAGGCTTGAAGAAAGCCTGTTTCAAGAGCCCCTTCCCAGTAGGTCCACTAAAAATATCATCTTCAGATCATTATCTTGTTCAGATAAAAAACCTCTAAAAGGTCATCTTCTGTGCCACAAAAGGATAATTTCTCAATGACCCTGAACTGAACATTGTTATGGTATCTCCAAATGTGCTTTCTGAAGATAGATTATAAATCTGGTAAACAAGAAAATTCTAAGTTTTATAAAATGTACAACTTCCTATTAAAAACTGATAGCAAGTAATAACCAAAGCCCATTATAAAGAAAATATGTAGATCGCTAGTATAATATATACACCACAAAGCTAGTTTGAGAGTTTGACAGCAACTGTGCATCTCAAAAAATAAAAAAAAATTCAAATGCTTTTATCTACTGGGTGACTATGACCTCTTTTTGTCTGTAAGATGTCTGTTAAGATTTACCTGTTGCCTCCAGTAACCAAAAAGAACTGAAGTGACAACAAACGATGCTATTACTGTACAAGTTGACCATATAGCTTGAGTTTATCTCTTTCCCTCCTTCTCACTTTATTCTCTGATTCTCTTAGCTAGTCAACTTTTGCACTTGTTGGTGTGTGGAAAAGATTATATGCATAAACCACTTAGAGGATTGGAAGCGCTTTCCTCCTATAAGCTAGAAAACTGGTTTACTCGTGGCGAATGAGCTAATGAGCAAGGTGGCAAGCTTTTTATATACCACCAGAGACAACAAGAATAGTTGGACAGAGAATCTAATCTATTACATAAGCATTACACAAGGACATTAACTGGCTCTTTCCTGCAGCAATGCCAAATTTAATTCCGATATGCTCTGGGTTCCACTACATCACATCCTGTGTTAGTGGTTCATACGCAAGATATAAACGACACGGGTTACGTGTTATGTACTTATGCCAAAAAAAGCATATTTCTGCAGAAGCTATCAAATTACTAAAAGGTCACATAGTTCAACTACACTTTGCCTAAGGTTAAAAAAAAAAAAAAGGTGAATACTGGATTACTTCCATTAAGTCTTTATCAGTTTAAGTATTCACCTAAACACTTTTAAAGCAGTAAATACTGTTCCAGAAAGTGATGAACCTTGAAAGGTTGAGAGATCTGGTCTGGATTGGAGCTTATTGCTGGAGATCAGCCGATGTATCAAGCTCCTGCCTGAAGTGAATCTTCCTGTGAGACGTCACTATTAACAAGTAGCTCTTGTACAAATGTTCCCCCTTAACCTCTGCTAAACCCTGCTTATCCCTGGAGCATGTCCCTGATGACAAGGTTGAGCAGCTGGACAAATGATGCATCCGTTTTTCCATTTAAATGGACAGGTTTTTCAAAGAAATAATCAGACAGTAAGGCAAACTGCACTTGCTGAACATGTTTTTCTGAAATATGCGGGATAGAATCATAACTAACAATATCCAGTGCTCCCTTGACAAAAATCCATAAGAGCTGCCATGGCAGATTCAAAGGCAGATTAAAAAGAGAGAGAAGAGGAAACAGCCTCTGGACATGGGTGTGATATCAATGAAATGGACACATTTTCCACCATCTGCACGTTGGCTTTGCAACGTCTTCGTTCTTTTAGTGTTCTACTTGAATAAGTAAGTCATGTGCTCATGCCTGAAGAGAGACAAAAAAGTCCAGAATGGGAGCAGGAATGGTAACTGGGCTCTGCATTTCCCTTTCTTTCTGTCATATGTGTTTTTAATGCAAGTTGTTTACTGATCAGGCTTCCAAAGAAAAATTAAACACGTTAATTGTGAAGACTGCACTGTCCAGGGTGAAGATTAGAGAGCATTAATGAGGGGAAAATACTCTTGTATTCATGCTAACCCCAGTAAGTTGAATCTCTAATCTTCATTTGGTAACAGAAATCAGATTAAATAAGGATCTAAGATCCACAAGGCTTTCTAGCAGAAGAAAATGGGAAAAAACAACCAGGCAATCCAGAGCCCTAACTCAGCTCCAATAGCCCTAGAACTTACCTAGTCATACAAGCACAACAAGCCTACAAACACAGACAGCTCAAAGCAAAAGCGCTGTAGTGACTCAAGGAGGCAACAAGCAGTGAGCACAGGCACGTTATTCCGGCCAGACTCAGCAGAAAGTATCAGTCCGATTCCTTGAAGAGTGACAACAATTTGGTCAAAGGCAGCAAAAACAGAAATGGCCACGTTGGCTAACCCCTCTCTTCAGTGACGATCATGCTGGATAAGCAGATCCTACGGATTACATCTGGTTTAGATCAACAACAAGAGACAAAGGAATACCCTGGTGTATCTAATGGGGTGCGCATGAGAGGACATAATCCATTCCAGAAGGCTTACAGCTGCTTACATAAAACTATTCAATAAAAAAAGTGTCATGCCACACCGCAGCATGATGTTTGAGAAGGCACAATCTCCCTCACGCAGCAAAATAAAGGTGAATCAGCAAATACTTTCAGAACAGCCCTGTACAGTCTAATCCTGCACTGTAATTATGGGGAGATGAAAAAAGTATTAACACAAACAAGACAGCACATGGGGCTGAGTGATAAGCAGTTACTAGAAAAAATCCCAAATGAGCCAGCATGCTAGAGATAATTAGGAACATGGTTCTCCAGTCACTATATGAAGAAACACCATCTTCTGAGGATGCCCAGATCCAAGAGGGAAAGTATTCCAGAATGTCTAGAAATGGTATCTTGTTGTCCTGATTTCAGTTGAGATAGAGCTGACTTTCTTTCTAGGGGTTGCTGTGTTTTCAGATTTGGTGTGAAAAGATTGTCAACAATGCATATTGTTTTAATTGCGGCTAAGTGATGTTTAAACTAGTCAAGGAATATTTTTCAGCTTCCCATAGGAGCTGAGAAGGAGCACAGACAGAACAATGGAATGACCAGTGGAATATTCCTTATCATAGACATCATATAAATGGAGGTTGGCCATGGGGCTATCAGCAATCTTGGCTTGGGCTCTGCAAACCCAAGAAAGTCAGCTCCATGGCAGCCAAAACCACGTACAAACACCAAGGGGTCCAGAAAGGAGACTGTCATATGTAATGAAAAAAAAAAGGAATACAAGAAGAATAAAATAATCCCGATAGTTTTACACACGGGGACAGCTAACGGTTTTGCCCAGCAAATGACATGCCATACCAGACGTATGTTTTAAAAAATGGTACAAAAAATGGTATGCCTGCTTACATCAGCACCCCACGGAAGCTGCTTTTCAGGAACAAGTTTCTAAATCTACGTTCCATCTTCCTTCAGTCATGAGGCATGATCAACAACAACTAACTATGCCTCTGGAGAAAATCGAAACTAGATGCCAAGACAAAATTGATTGTAGAACTGTAAGATCAGAATCTTTCCACAGGAAAATAAAAGCACTGATTCTTCCAAGCTAAAGCAGACAATGGAACTGCTGCCTGTATTAAGTCCGAAACTAAAAATCTGGACATTCAGCATTGAGGAGAGAAGATTATATCCCAAGAGATCCGTATACACTGCGCTTTACCTGGATGTTAAACACTCAAAATGCTAAGCGCTATTACAAGGAGAGAAGCAGTAGAGTAACTCTTAAACCAGGAGATTTCCAAAATTACTCCTAGGTGTGTGGACAACAAAAGAAGAATTAAAGCAATACCTTTTGTTCTATCATCACAAGGCAATGATGCTTTCTTTGCTTTCTTCTACTTCTAGAATGGAAACAGAAACTATTCACAGGAAACAGACATACTAAATCTCTTAAGAGGTAAATTAAATTGAGGATATGCAAGCATGGTAGTACTCACTGCAACAAACTGTAAGATTCAGAACTCTACTGAATCAAAGATAGCCAGGCTTTCCAAAACATCGTGCAATCCCGGCAATTTATGGCAGTTCTGAATTTATTAAGAAAAAAAAAAGAAATCCTCCAGTGCAGTCTCAGCTGATCCTTCACACCACAAACTTGGAGCGTGTCTGGTAGCACATGCCTTAACAACACTCGTCAAAACAGAGCAGCACTGAGCACTAACAGAAAAAGCAGTTCAACCAGACTTACACGTTTCAGGCATTTTCTGGTAGGCACCAAATTTGATACAGACATTGACCTTGAACTACCAGTCAACTCTTCCATATTCAAAATCCTAAAGAGATTCATAACACGAGATAAACCATTTTGATAACAAGTGAGCTTTCTGCTCCCAGTAGTTTATTCATCTCAAAAGAACCTCATAGTGGCTGGCAAATTCTCCACCTCTGTGACTGCAGGCACTTCGCAAGAGGTGGAAGAGAAATTCTGTTCACAGAAAGCATGTTATATGCATTACTTATATTATTTCCATAATACTGACAAATGGTTATCAAAAAA
>VZRU01011996.1:0-24707 GCA_013398155.1 Pedionomus torquatus | reverse complement strand
TTGGTAATTGCTGCAGTAATCAAGCTTTCAACACTGTTGATAATGAGGTGCCGATAATGAAATTTGTTTTTTCTACTCTTCAATCACAAGAGCAAAAAGCTTTTCAGAATCTTCAATTTTTCTCTTAGACCTTTGATTTTACATATGTCACATCCAATCACACAACTTCTCTGAGTACATTCAGTAGATAAAAATAAAACAAATCAGGATCACTTATAAAGCCTTGCAATTTCATTTTGCCTGGTTGCTTTTACACCTAGACTCTTGTCTGATTTCCCCACAAGTAAAAAGAGAATTAAGATTGGCATTTGAGTGAAAGACTGGAGAAAAAAAGCAACAGTGTCTGAGGAGCAAGAATGACTTTGTTCTCCTTGGTTAGCGAGCAAATGAAAATTATCTACCAGAATATGCATCTTCAGATAGATTTCTGATTTCTCTCCCTCTGTCATGATTAGCTTGGTAGGCAACATCTCACCTGCCCACACAAAACCACCACTGTGTCCCCCAGTGCTTCTGGTGAAGCACCATCCAGCTGAAGAAAACAGGCCTCGCACCATCCTGTTGGTCTATCCAAGATCTTGAACAGCCAAAATAGAAGGACATTATTTTGAAGGACAAAGTTCTGTGCAATCTACCCAAACCTCTGTAAGATTTCATGCCACTCTTCAGGATTCCATTATGCTTTCATCAAAAAGAACCATATAAGCATTAACTGTGTTTGACTTTTTTTTTTTTCTTTTTAAATCAAGTCAATTGTGATGTAGCATTTGTTCTAATAGGAGAGGACTACAAAAACAGGAAAATTAGGCAGTCTTGTCCTCATTGCAAACACAACATTTTGTCCACACATCCCAAACTCTCCCCTCAGTCCTTTCAAGACTCACTGGCTGCAATGCTCTACAAGATTTCTACTCACCTCCTCTTCCATGCCTCCTCCCATTCACTGGCTGCAAGATAATAGAATCATAGAATCATTCAGGTTGGAAAAGACCATTGGGATTGAGTCCAACCATCAGCCCCACTCTACAAAGTTGTCCCCTACACCACACCTAAACGACTCTTAAACACATTCAGGGATGGTGACTCAACCACCTCCCTAGGCAGCCTATTCTGGTGTCTGACTACTCTTTCTGTGAAAAGTTCCTTCCTAATGTATATATAATGTTCAATTTAACCTCCAGGAGATAATTCAGAGACATTTGGAAAAATCCAAAAGATGTCAGAATTTAGAAGTCTCTAAAGTAAAACAAATGGAACATCTTTCCTAACAAATTTATTACCTGAGCTCTACAACCACAGCCAAACAATGTAACAACAACTTATATCCATGGGAAGGCAATAGAAAATAATCATCCTGCAAACCATTTCCAAACACATGAAGGGAAAGAAGGTGATTGAGGGCAGTCACCATGGGTTTGCAAAGGGGAGGTTGTGCTTTACCAACCTGATAACCTTCTACAATGATGAGATGACGAGCCTGTTGAAGGCAGAGCAGCTGATGCTGTTTACCTCAACTTCAGTAAGGCTGACTCCATAACAACCTCATGAACAAGCTGGCAAATTAAAGGCTGGGTAATTACACAGTAAGATAGACTGAAATAAGAATGGCCAGGCTTGGAGGGTGGTGATCGGCAGCACAAAGTCCAGGTGGAGGCAAGTCACCAGTGGTGTAACCCAGATGGTTGTTACTGGGGCTAGTATTGTTTAACAGCTTCATTAATGACCTGGATGATGTGAGCACCCCAGCAAGCTCACAGATGATACAAAACTGGGAGGAGTGGCTGAAATACCACCTGGTTGTGCTACTGTTCAGTGGGACCTTGATAAGGTGGAGAATTGGATCAAGAGGAACCTCATGAAGTTTAATAAAGGGAAATGCAAAGTCCTGAAGTGGACTTTAGAGAGGAATAAGCCCAGGCACTGTATACGGTGGGGGGTCCATCTGCTGGAAAGCCCCTCTGCGGAAAAGGCGCTTGGGTCCTGGTGGACAACAAGCTGACCAAGAACCAGCAACACACCTTCATGGCAAAGGCAATCAATGCTATCTTGGGCTGTATTATGAAGAGCTTTGCCCACAGGTCAAAGGAGGTGAACCTTCCTGTGTACTCAGCACTGGTGAGGCACACCTGGAGTACCGCAGGACCAGGTCTGGACTTGCCACTATGAGAGAGACATGGACTTAATGGAGCAAGTCCAGCACAAAGATGATTAAGGGACTGGAGTATCTTTCATATGAGGAGAGACTGAGGGAGCTGCCTCTCTTCAGGTTGGAGAAAAGGCTCAGAGGGGATCTCATCAATAGGTATAAATACCTGATGGAAGGGAACACGGATGAGGGAGTCGGACTTCCCAAGCAGTATCCAGCAACAAATCAAGAGTCCCTGGGCCCAAATTAAAACACAGGAGAGTTCGTCTGAAGACAAGATGACACTTTTTTTTACTGTGAGGGTGGTAAAAACATTGTGACATGTTGCCCTGAGAGGCTGTAGAGTTTCTGTCTGTAGAGATACACAAAATCTGATGACTGGGGTCCTGGTCAACCAGCTCTAGTTGACCCTGTCTCAGCATGGGGGTTGGTCTAGATGACCTTGAGAGTTCTCCTCTAATGGAAACAGGTCTGTGATTCTCTTAACATCTAATAAGACTGCTCTTGATATCTAGTAAGACTAGAAACAGGTTTTTGCAAGGAGAAGGCAATGCAGTCTCGAGTACAAGGGGATCGGTTGCCACAATAAAGACTTTTCAACCTGCACGTCTGATGTAAGGACATGAATGAATAAGCAAAATTGATGAGCCAAGGATACCCTGAGAGCAGAATTTGCTCTTCAGATGTATTCAGATGAACCCTAGGGCTACTGTGCTTGCCTGTATGAGAAGGAGATTGGTAAGGACATGCTTTGGAGAGCTCTGTTACAGTCCTCGTGGTGGGTGATTATGTAAGTTGTATACTGTACTTCTGCATTTTTAATTGGGAACAGACTGTCACCACCATCTTTTTAGGCAGCAGACTGCAATCCCCAGGCAAGATAAAATCTGCTGTTTCCACCAAGTTTCTGCAGGCATTGTGGAGCAAGCTGACTTGGAAACTGCTGCCTAGTGCCTAGAGGAAGATAATTCTACAGCTTGTTGCACAGGTCTGGTAGGAACATGGTTGAAACCTGGGAGGAGGCAGAAGCCACTAATTTGCTGATCGGTATTACCTTGTCTCTTTGCTTTGTGCTTCTGCCTTGTCAGCAAGGCAGCAGGGTTTAAAATCATACCCAACTTCTTTTCCAAGCCTTTGAGAACTATGACTTTGATACTGTGGGTTTTGGCAAGACTGAAAAAAATGCACGATATTTAACTCCAAAACATTATCTGTGTGTAATCTAGAGGATGAATTTATAAAAGGGCAGCTGCTATATCATATGCAACTCTTACCCCATATTTAAGAGAATTTAAGGAATTCTGCACCCGGTAGGGTACCTGCGGGATTTACAGCAGAGCAGCTCATGTATGATAAGCCCATACGCTATTTTATCACTTACAATTTAAGTAAACAAATAATTACTGCCAGAATATTGCAATACTTGTCTGATCATCATCTGCTGTTTTATCAACAATGCTGAAAAAAATAGCCAACAACCATCATGACTTGTGGATGTTTAGGAGGAGGTTAATTTCAGCCAGTCAAAAGGCATCTCATAATTAATATACTTAGCAATGTGAAGGAATCCTGACACTTGGAAAGTTCTAAAATGATGTGCATGGGAAAGGTAAGAGATGTACGAGTGATGAGGTGCTATCATCCTACAGAAAAAATGAAGCTGAAAATCTGAAGATTACGTAAGTGGATTAGCAAAGTTGGAGATTCTTCTCCCATCTGCTTTGTTTGCAGATTTTACAGTGCCTTGATGTTACAGCAATAAATCAGGATGACTGTGTATAGCCTAATTACCTTCTCCAGCAAGGACAAATCTTTCTTAACCATCTCTACAAAGGGCAGAACAGAGCAAAGGACCATTGCAGCAAAGCATCAACATCAGGGTTGGATAATTTAGTACAAACTGTGTAGTCTGACAGGAACATCCAGTATTTGGAGCTGCATTTCTCACTTTCAGCATGGGCAGAGAACATACCACCCTGCCCTGCTCTCAAACGCTCCCTTAACTTCATTGTGGCATGCCAGTATCAGAACAAGCTGTCAACCACAGTTCTAAAACCACAGCATTTACAAAGTGATGTAACACGAATTCCACTTTGACTTCAGATTCACAAGATACAAGGTGTCTTCTTACGTTGTCTGCTTCTATGGTATCAAAATATTTCAGGTCGTGACAGTTGTCTACTTACACAACACAGGCCAGAAGAAACGGTATGGAATTTACTATATGCACTGAGTACTCTGCAACATGCTACTCCATGCTCACATTACCTTCTAAGAAATAGGATATAATGGAAAAATCTACGTTGTAAAATGGTGACAGAGAGGTGACAAGAAACGTGGAGTGAGAGACGGGTTTTCTTCATAATTACTTTCACTTGAAAAAGTGCAAAGATATCAACAAAGTAATGTTGATTGTGGCATCACTAATTCCCCCACGTTTTTTACTCCTAAATCCATTCATGTTTTAACCTCCCTACCCAAAGGAGATGGAAGTAAAAAACCCACCAGGAGGAAATCAACGGCCCCTACACCCACGTGGCTGGGTGTTAGGGAAGGGGCACAGCGGCACAAGCCAGACAGCGGCAGCTCAGCAGGTTATAAAACAGCCTATTTGGAAACGCAATGTCATGATTTTGCTTCCAGATGACTTCTTTACCCTTAGCATTGCTTTCAAACTAATAGCTCCAGGTTCACCATTAAGAAACTCCGTTCAACACGGAATTTCCCAATCATAAAACCTCCGGCCTTCCACATAAAAGGTAAGATAAGGCGCTGTCACTGAGTAATCCTTCACCATATGTAAGTGCCACTATGCTTTGTGCAAAGGAATGCTTGTGACTTGAACAGAAAGAGTTCAGCGGGGCTAGACACCAGTGAGAAGATGATATATTTTATTAGAAGCAATGTTTTCAAGAAAACAGAAGTCCACCTGGCCATCACCCTATCACCAACTAAAAGGCACATCACTAGGAAGTGATGGGAGCTGGGGGCATCATAGCCCACTCAGCCACTGCAGTTTATCTGTACTCAGGTCTAGAAAGTTCAATTATAATGCCCAGGGGTCTCTCTATACATACTAAAGGTTATTTCTGGGAGGGCCAATTAAACTTCATAAGTACCTTTGCTGCCACAGCTGGAGGACTTCAGATCATGAACTGGTATATTCCAAGCTAATTTAGGTACTGCATTGCCTTCTGGCATAAGTTATAAAGCAGATAACAATAACAGTCATACATCAGCCTATGCACAGCACTTAAGGAAAACGTCAGCAGTTAGTTACTATAGATACAGAAAGCAAACCCTTTCCACATGTGAAAAGTGCTCAAGTCGCAGCCCACAGCGGTAAGGTTGCAGTGTGGCTCACCTACAGGAGATACCACCTACAGTGGCATGATTAAAATGGTGAAAATCACACTGGGCCGTAGCACAGGCTAATCCGACACAAGCACATCCTCGCAGCAGAACCACCGCATTCCATTCCTTTGGAGCGCCTGACGGGTGTCGGTGTTGCATCAACACTAATAACTTATCACAACTAAACACATACCCGACGTTCCTTCCTTTTCTTCTCCTGGTGGCTGATTCAAACTAAGGCCACTTAAGCCACTGGCACTGGATGTGACGCCGTGATATCACGCCGCCTTGGGTTATTTCTTTGCAAAAGGCATCTATATCCTTGGCCACCGTGCAGTGGAGTGATCAAACGCTGCCCTGCCAGGACTCCTGTTACTGTTCTGTGCAGCCTCAGCTTCTTCAAAAGTGCATTTTTTCTTCTCAGCTTCTTTCAAAAGTGCAAAAGTGCATCATGTCATAGAATCATAGAATTGTCTAAGTTGGAAGGGGACCTTTAAGAGCACCTAGTCCAACCATCAAGCTAACTCTGATGAAAAAACATCACTAAACCATCTCCCTGAGCACTGTGTCAACCCATCTTTTGAATATCTCCAGGGATGGTGTCCCAACCACTTAATAACACTTTCAGTGTAAAAAAATTTCCTATTATCCATCCTAAACTTCCCCTGGCACAACCTGAGGCCATTTCCTCTTGTCCTATCACCTGTGACTTGGGAGAAGAGACAAGGTCTCCCTTCAGCCTCCTGGTCTCCAGGCTGAACAACCCCAGCTCCTGTCCACTCTGTATCACCTGAAGAAGGACTTCACAGACATTACTGCAAAATACAAGGCTAATTTTATAGCTCTTTACCACCCCTTGTGTTTTCGCACCGAATGTCCCTACACTGTTCTTCTAACAAGGGAAACACGTGTCTTAGAAACTATGCCAAGGAACTTTTCTTTAGAAAGAGCCCAAAGTAATTTACAGCGTATGCACACTGTGCCGAGCGCTTCTTCTGCACAGGCAAGACAGCTATATTTAAGGAATGTGACAAGTGCTTAACTTTGCAGGCACCAATACAGGCCAACCTGCACTGGAGAGCAAAGACATCTTAGATTTGTAGCATTTTACTCTCCAGGTATGAGCTTTGTCAGCAGACCTGGATTTGAACATTTTAACTTTAAAAAAATAAAGTTATGGGGCAGCCACAGCTTCTCTGGGCAACCTGTTCCAGTGTCTCACCACCCTCACAGGAAAGAATTTCTTCCTAATATCCAATCTAAATCTCCCCTCTTCCAGTTTAAAACCATTACCCCTTGTCCTATCTCTATGTTTCCTGACAAAGAGTCCCTCTCCAGCTCTCCTGTAGCTCCCTTCAGATACTGGAAGGCTGCTCTAAGGTCTCCCCGGAGCCTTCTCTTCTCCAGGCTGAACAGCCCCAGCTCTCTCAGCCTGTCTCAACAGGGGAGGTGCTCCAACCCTCTGATCCCCTTTGCTGGACCTGTTCCAACAGTTCCATGTCTCTATATATACAAGTATATTGTTATTTAGACTTCTTTCCCCCACCCCCCCGAATTACACAGTAACTCCTGATGTTTCATTCGTCTGTCCCTATTTGGAGTTTATAAAGCCTCTTCAGAAATAGTTTTGTGGTTGCATTTCTTCTGTCTGTTGAAGAAACTGTCCAGTCAATAACTCGACAACAGATGGCTTTGTTGAGGTAATACTGACAACACGACGTTTGAAACTAGACAACAATTGTAAATCTGAACCACGCTATGAAAGGAATGGGGGTTGCAGATACAGGAAGTATGGATATGGTGGGCAAATAATTATTAATTAATTAGGACAATAAAATTATCCAAAATGACCCAGACCATTTAAGTGTCAGTGAATTTCATGGTACTTATTGTATTAAAAGAGATAGCTTTAGCAATTAAATTAGCTGATCATTTTTGATTAACCGGACACAGCATCAGTGAACTACCGAAATAATGTGTAAATGGTTCTTAAAATTTACATTAAAAAGCTTGCCAGAAAAAATATAACCACGCTATACTAAAGTAATCTGTGAATAGTTCTTAAAATTGATATTATAATGTTATGCCAGTGCTACGCCTGCCACAGTGTTCTATGGGGCTTCTGGAACAGGCAAGGAAATTTGTGCTGTAATTTAATAGTGCAACATGCCCTGAGGGGAGAAAAAAGTCTTTTCAACAAAGAGAAAACATCTGCAAAGACACTTATTTATAGAGGCATGTGATAAACAGACTCGTGTGCCCATTAAGTTAAAAAAGAGTCGCATTCTTTTCTCGTGAATTAACAAAGCTACCACATATCATAACTTAACTAATCTGCGTTGCGAGATTTCTTATGTCTTCTGCATTTGTTGTGCTTCGGTTTACTGTTGCGTGTCAACCTCCTCAGCCCCGCAGCACAACTCGCTACGTTGGCTTCAAAAGTCATCCATCCATGGGCCACGCTTTCCCTTTCCAGCACAAGCAACCTAAGCTTCGTTAGCAGGTAGGCTTTCTTCTGGGCAGCACTTTTCACTCAAAGGTTACAAAAGGTTACTCTGAGGATAATCTGGGCAGTCGGAGGACTGAGGATCAACAAATTGCCTATTAAAAAAATAAAAAAATAAATAATTCCTTATGTAAGTATGGTGGCTGAGATCCAGTTCTCCTACTCTGAAAGCTTCTCTGAGTCAACAACGCCGTAGACATTTTGGAGAAGTTACAACAAACCGAAAACGTGAATTCTTACTGCTGCCTTTTGGGCCTTACGAAAAGCTCCTGTTTTGAAAAAAATTTGCACCAAAAATTATTTCAGAAAATGACTCGCAAAACCAGAAGAACTAATGCAACACGCTTTTTCCTTTGACCTTTTTGGACGTCACATACGCCGTTCCGAAGGCAGCCGGCTAAGCAACATCTAGCAGGGTCACACCTGCTTGCAGAGATAACATTTAGAACTGTCGGCAGGAAAATAACTGGAAGGATTCAATAAAAATAAGGTAGATAATGCTCAGTCTGGAAAACAGGAAAAAGTGTTTTCACGTGTTTGGACTTCTGCTCAGGGAGGGTTTCTCAAGGAAACCGATTGCGCCTCTCATTCGGGGAGATTTCAAGCTCAAAAGCTGAACCCCAGCTCAAGGCAGAGCACAGCCCTGTGTGGCAGAGAGAGGGACCGTGGGGCACGAGGAGGACCCGTCCTCTCCTCCGTGGCTGGACAGCTGAGAGTTACTGGATGTGAGCTCATCTCCCGGGTTTAACGAAGAATCAGAATCAACTGTTACAGAATCACTAATTCGCTAGAACGACACAATTATTTCCTTCGGGTTCAAAAGGATAAATAAAAGTTTTGAACAGATCGATTTGGGTTTATTTCACTTTTTAAAAAAAAAAAAATAATCAACTGGGCAATCTGAAAGACAAATGTGATTCCCTCATGGCAGGGGAGAGCCAAGTAATTAATAGGGCAAAGAATGACACAGAGAAACAGTACGGCTACTGGTAATAACCAGGGTTCTTGTGACAGACAAACAATGAAATGATGTGGAAATGATTAAAGATCTTGAAAAAAATTAAACACATTTAAATAACCATCGTGAAATTCAAATATCACGAGACACAAAAAATGATTGTTGCCTCCAAGAAAATATCAAGAGAAATAATTTTCTTGGTAATTCCATTACAGTTGAAAGAATGATATATTAACAATGAAGAACTGCACAGTAACTGAGCCCTGAAACCACTCAGTAAATCATTTAACAGAGTCTGGCAGATAATATGAGGGAATGCTTAAAAAAAGTCTCTCCCTCCCCCCCCTCAAGATACAAATCACTGCATTGTGCGTCTGAGATACTAAAATATTCCTTGTGTTAGCTTTATTTGTTAAAAAGGTGAACTATTCCAAATTTGATTAGATTTCAAATTGTCCAAGCTTTTTGTGCATTTTTAATTTACATCTTGTCATCTTCTTGTTTTCTTTTTTTTTTTTTTTTTCCACAGGGAAACCGGCCATCACAAACCCAATTTAAAAGAGCTGGCACGTAAATCTAAGGTGTGGCAGGAAATGACATAATTAATTCATTAGGTAATCTCTGGCCCTCTATTCAATCAGTGTCAGAGCATGGTATTTCTACTAAAATAGTAATTCAGAAACCAGCATTCTTCAGCTGAGACTGAAGTTCTGGGGCTAACAACTCTGGTAAGTTTTAATGAATTTTTGGGAGAGCAGAGATGTCCATTCCAAAATCAAGAGGTGAATCTCACGTAAACACGTATTTTTTTGTCCTTCACATCTTTGCACTGCAGTATCAACTAGACATTGTGCTTTGCTTCTTGTCCTAACAAGCCATGCTGCTGACATACAGCCGTCTGTTCCACCCATAAGTGGGGGCAAAAAACCTCCAGTGCTTCATAAATGATTTACTAAACGGATCTTGAGATGAAAGGTACATATAGAATCCAAGACAAATACACATCTTAAAGAAAGGAACAATAAAAAGAAGTGGTAACTTTTTGCCAACAGTTTGCAGCACAGACTGTTTCGAGCACACCCAAAAATCTTAGTGTGTTTTCAAAGAGTGAGGTCACACCAACACAATTCCAGAAAGCCCTTCTGCTCTGCTGCTGAAAGCTGTGTAATGGAGGTATTCTTCATGGTAAATCTTACTTGTATTGCTCCCTAATGGCAGCATTTTTCAATGCTGCACTTACCAGTGTTAGGCAGAGGGAAGGTGCTAAGAGCATCCGACATCCCCTAGTTTTGAAAGCATTAGGTACTAAAAAGTGCTGTGTAAGACAGAACAAGAAACATCAAACAGCACCGAGACCGAGAAAGACATCTGTCAAACAAGTCACATCATTTCCCCTATATACTCATAATGTGAACTCTGACTGTATTTATATTCCCTTGCTGTAAATTAGTTTCCTCTCATTGATATGAAAAGTTGGACGTTTTCCCGTGACTCTCCTCTCCCGACAGCGCTTCGCTCAGGCAGCCATTGGTCCATTCCTAACATTATTTTACTGAAACCACATTAGCATGGCATGAACACGAGCTACCAGAAATGGTGGATTTGCCCAGAGGCTTTGGGAGACCTGTGAGTAGGCTTTATTATACAGGGAGACAGACTACACAAAGAAACACCACCCGGTCAGCCAAAATTTAAGATCTTGAAAGTTGCTCCATCTGAGCTAGTGAATGCTTTCTGAGAATGCAGATCTCTCGTCTTTGCTAATATGAAAACCTTCTTGAAGGGGGACAGTTTAGCTAGGGAACTATTTCATTATGAAAAAAATATGTTTTGCTTTATAAAGATTGGGTATTGATTAAAAAGAGTTCTCACTGCAAGTATAAAATATACATTCTTATTACTTAAATCGATTGTAAACCAATAATGTTATTTTCCTTACTGAAACCAAGTTAGATGTACAGTTCCTGTAAAGCACTAGAGAATACCTCAACACCTTTATTCTTCATTTTATTCTCTTGCACTTCTTCACCAAAAAGCCCTTCTGTATCATCTTTGTGTTTGCCACCATTCTTCTCTTTGATACGCGCTTTCAGCTCGTACATCTCTCTGTAACTGAGTCAACTGGTTGCTAACACGCACTTACTCACTCATTTGGCAGTGATGGACGCAGTTGCATTTTATAAGCTCCTGGAAAGCTGCGGGGCTTTGATGACCCAGTCATCCATCACAGGCCTACACTTCTTTTTGGCATTAGTTTTCTCACCAGAACTCGTCGGATAGGTTTCCAACCGGCAGAGTGAATTCACATGGCAAAGATCACCCTGAAATTTCTGCTTGGTGGTTTGCATGTCGCATGTGCTGGAGTAGACAGTATTGGTGTGGTGAAAATAGCTTACTCATTTGGCACAAAAAGATATGATAATGCCGTTCATCAGAAAAAAAAAACATACAGATGGACTGTCTCAGCAAGGGTTTGTATACTGCATCCTCTCAAGTTAACTTGTCTTCTTTGGTTTTTATGATGATTCATCTGATGCTGCCTGGTGGGCAACCAGAGTGCTAAAAGCCTAGTAGAGACAGATAAGACAGCCTGGCAGGTGCTCCAGTACTCCTCTGATGTCCAAATTTGCACTTGCAGTAAAAGCTAACACATTTCCAAATGCATTCTTGCCTATTCTGATTTCCTTCCTTTCCTGAGAGCTCTGTGACATCTTTCATTCTGTTGTCATCTGGAAACATTTTATACTTCTCTTTGAACATGAGTTCATAAATCTCTCTTGAAAGAAGGATCGTTCTGAAGGCTGTTCTTGAACTCACTCTGTCTGCTCTCTCTCTTTGTGTATGTTCAGAATGTGATCAGGAAAACCTGTAAGACCGGCTGATTGACAGACTGACAAATTCTACCTAATTAGTACTCACCAGATTTAGCCAGTCGCCTTCAGCACTTGAAGCACTGTTCTACCAATGTAAGATCTTGTTTTTCTAATTCTAAATATCTGAAGATTTGCATGAGCCAAAGAGAATTATTCAATGGGACTATGCCTCTCATCAAGTTTAAAGAGATTTCAAACCTGAAGTGAAAAAACGTAATGTGATACTAACTGTACAAAACTAACCACAAGATAAAATAGAGTGGATGTGCAACAAAAATAACATTAGGGAACACAATTTGTATTCTGGATCCCATCTTAGAAAAGACAGCTTTTGAAATATTACTCCACCTTGAAAAAAAATCTACCAAGCAATATAAATAAATGGCTTACTTAAATGGGTTCACTTCAGAAGCAGTTTATTACCACCTGCAGCACCTGCCTACATGGGAGTAAAAGTTAAAAAAAAAATAAAATTAAAAATATTTTCTCCCAGTTAGCTCCAACTAGAGTTTTTCTCCATGAAACAGAAACAATAACAAATAAAATTGTTTTAATGCACTGCCATACAACGAATAGAAAATATACCTACCAACCACTCCACACTCTCTGCATACGCTCTATTGTCTGAATATCAGATATACACAAACACAGAACATTTGCTATGGGAAGCAAAGCTGAGCCACGAAGAAAGCTTCCCCATACGGTACAAGAAACCTATGTGAAAGGCAGGAATAAAAATTTTTGCAAGCCCCTGTTTTAACTACACCAACCCCTTCAGGAATTCCCTCTAGTAAAGAAACTTCTTTTGACAAAGACCTTTTTTTCTTTTTTAAAAAAAGGCTCTAACACAAGAGCAAACACTGCTCTGATTTTTTTTGAAGCGCTTTCAGACTTACGCTGGCCTAAATGTGAACAGAAGTTGCCCTATAAGTTTTAGAAATAGTTGGCTCGACACCAAACACTGCACTTACGTAAGGCCATATAATCACCTGACACTTGTAGCTGCCTCGCCGATTTTCCAAGAATTTTAATCCTCTTTTCCCGAAACTATCCCGTTAGCAAGCAAATATGTTTATTCTATTACTTATATGCTTGCTTTGGAGACAAACAGTTACATTTATCAAAGAGAAGAATGGTATTTTCCACTCTCAAAACATCAGAACCTGAGAGATTTCTCTGTACAGCAAAGTACAGAGTGTCGTGTAAAGGGGCCCGTTCCTCAGCTGTGCCCTCCCAGGCTGCTTCTACGTGTTTAAAAGCCTTTCTGCAGAATAACGAAGCCTCCCAGCTCTTCCTTCCTGCCAAACAAATCATCACGGAGCTGGGGCACAGCAACTGCGAGGCTGTGCAGAGAGCAGACCAGAGAAAGCTGCCTGATGGCTGGGGGCAGAATAACTCGAACTTCCTATTCTCACAGGTTTTGCTTTTGTAGAATGTTTAAATATATAACTAACCTATTCACTTTGCTTTAGTTCATGTTTTACGTCGGGTATAAAGTGTAATGAGTCAAATCCCCAGCCCCATGAAGTCAATGCAAGTTGTAACTACAGACTTCAGAGAAACCAAAATCTTACTCAAAACGTTTCTAATTAATGACTACACAACTGGCACTATTCATTAACAATTATTCTTGTGTCTGGTTTTTTCCCTGCATGTGTAATTTCCACTTACATCCTTTGTAATAATTAAAGGTCACTAAAGTGACAACAGAATGTATTAAGAAGTCTCTGGACCGCAAATTGTTGGAAGCCACAACATTACTCTGGGGAATTACCACTTCTCTTCCAAAAGGATTATTGTGTGCTTTTCTTACAACAGATTAACAGCCTGGTTCAGATTGGAAGGGACCACAGGAGGTCTCTGGTCCACCTTCTGCTCAAAGAACTACAGCAAACTACAGCAGGTTGTTCAGGCGACGTCCACTCAGGTTTTTAATATTTCCAAGGATGGAGAATCCACAAGTTCTCTGGGCAACCTGTTCCAGAGTTTGGCCACCCTCACAGTAAAAAATATTTTTCTTATTTCAGTTTGTGGCCATTGCTTTTTGTCCTGTCACTTCTTTGCAGTGGTGTCACCTTGTTAGTTGTACGTATATTGGGGGATTATACGGAAATCTGCGCTGTTACAAAACCACCAGCATAACTCTTCCTCAGCTGTACAGAAGATCACTCAAAACATCATTCACTGTCAATCACTAGTGTGTCAAAGCAAATTTAAAATCCCACCATCCTCCTACATAAGCACTTCCTACTATTACTCCTGCAAACAGTTTTTCCCTGAAAAACAGTTCTACCACATAATGCTTCTGCACTGCTTGAGGCTCCAGAAACCAGAGAGGGCTTTTCGTACAAAAGGGGTGGAGGGTGGGTGAGGAAATGAGCTGTGCCTAGAAAGTCAGTGCAAATTCTCAGAAAACAAGTTTTACTTTCATAGCAACATGATCCATGAAGCAGGAGGAAAAAGGAGGAGAGAAACTAATGGCTGGGAAGAGATGACCCCCACAGCAACTGCCATTCTGTGCTTTCCAACACGTTCCTCAACGTCAGTGTTCCTGGTTTGAGCAACTAATTTCCCTTCTAATGCTTGGGAAAACTACACTTTTAGAACACTCTAGTGTCTAAATCTGTTAAAATATTTACTTTATAGGCAGCTAGGCCATGTGGGAATCAAGGTCTCAGCGTTTTCAAGCCTTGCCAGATGCAGGGATGAAAAGAAGCGAGACCTGGGCGCCTGACCCAAGTTGGCCAACTGGATTATTTCATACCATGAAATTCAAATTCAATACAAATTAGAAAGTTTGCTGTGTAGCTCACTCTCTTCCCTGATGGCAGTGGCCCAGAGAAGTTCTTGCCCTGGTGCTGGACCCCTGCACACTTTCCCTCCTTCTGAAGCCATAGCACTGGCAGTGTCCCACATCTGGTGTCTCCTGCTGGGAGTGCATGGCTTCTTGTGATAGAATGGGCTGAGTAGAACCATCGTGCGTTTCATACTGGAATCAGGATCAATACTGGTTCTTTCATATTATTAATGTTAGTTATTTAGTCTTATCCTATTAAATCTGTTTATATTTTAACACTCGGGTTTCTTTGTTTTTCCCCAATTCCCCTTCTTGGCATCTTCCAGTGCCAGTGCTCAAAGAAATTGGCACTTTCTTCAGTGGGAATTTCTCCAGTGCTAAACCAACAGGTAGTCTGTGGCTACACTGGGCATTTCATCATTCCAACACTGGTGCAGATACAACAGCTGAGGTAAGGAGAGAGAAAAGGCACAGAACAGGGCACAGGGACTATCATTGCCACCCCATCCCATTCTGCTCTGAAACAACACAACTGGAAGGCACCAATGGATGGGGTGCATAAGGACAAAAGTCAGTGGCTTAAAAACACGTACAGTCACAGGAACATATCCATATTCTCACCTATCACCTGGGACTCCTACAACCTCTAACAGGAACGAAGCTTTGGTGACCCAGAACTCGGCTGCCTCCCATGGGATTATGCAGATCAAGTACGGAAACTGTCCCACAGCACTCACGAAATCCAAACTCTGACGAGAAACCAAAAGGAATTAAATATAAAAAGTTACAGTTACTTATTAAAATTCCTAATAGAAACAGCTATGCGTAATGGAATGAAAGCAGTCAAGAAATAAAAAAAACCCTGTTGTTCCTTTTTACTAAAAAATAAGTTTATTTTTCCTGTTTTCATTAGTTGCACCATTCCCCTGAAAAAAAACCTCCTTAATAGAAAAGACGCAGTTTTAAAAACTTCACTACTGAACTTATCGTACTAAATAATTATTTGAAAGGTTGGCAACAATCTCTATCTTTGCCTTTATCTTCACTTCCCTAAAAGGCCAGTTCTTTTACATCCAAACATATTTTGTTTCTGGGATGTATTATATATGGTGGGAAGCAATTAGAAAATTGTTTAAAATCTTAGACCGTCAATTTCATGCAAACAGAGCTGACTCCGGTTTCTTGCCTGAAAGATTTTTTGACAAGTATTGCAGTTGTTAACTGTCAATTTTTTAGGGGGAAAGCTACAGAAAATTTTAAACTACAGTATTTTGTTTTGTCCATCTCATTTGGAACATCGTTCCCAATTAGTTTATTAAACACTGAATCTACCTCCACTGCAGTTCATTTACCAAGTTAAGCAGGAACTCAAACTTCCATTCCTTCCAAGGGCCAAGCCTGCAAGAAAACAGAATCTTCCTGGATTCTGTGAAAATTCTTCTTCTGTGAAATTTCTTCTGCATCACGAGAAGAACATTCTGGCCAGAGAATTTGTGTCTTGCATGGCAGAACAGGCCAAACCCCTCCAAAACTCCTGTGTTGTACTGACCGAAAATGGAAAATGCTGAGAGTTGAGTTTACCTGAAATAAAGCACGGTATGTCAGTCATAACTGAAAATAAATCTAATTTTAGGGATGCATGTTCCCGTATCCATCTGTCTGTATCTCAACGGAGTAAGCAAAAATTCAAAAATGAACTTGAAATGTTCTGTCTAGAAGGAAATAAATACAATTGGACACTGCTTTACTAAAATAATAAATCTTCCTGATTTTGTTCAGCACTACCTAAAACCTGGACAAAAGAATTTGGCTAAGGATCGTGAGTTTGCTGCACAATTAATTTTTAATTGCTTTTGAGCATCTTCAGAGACTTTTTTTGTAGGGTCTGCTCCTAACTCTGAAAGCCAAGCGGTGGAACTACAGGACGGTGTCTCTGCTGCTGGAGAAACGGCAGCGGCTTCTCCAAGCAGAACGTCCATTTTGATAGGGTGGTGCTGGCAGTTTGTAATAGGGGCTAAAGTAGGAAATATAGGCACGTACAGCTAAGGCTTAATAATAAATAAAACAGATTTTTTGGAGGGAGGCTCACACATGTTATAAACAGTTCAAAAGATAATTTCTGGCACACTGATAGCAAGGAAGATTACTGAAATTTTTGGAACGAAAGAAAAGCACACTGTATCACTTTTACAAACAGAAGTACAACTGGGGACAATAGTAGTAATTGTATCTTTTTTTTTTTAAAACATTTAATAGCACTTGTTATTTGCTGCTTTTGAAACTCTACTTAGTTCTCATCTCAGAAAACACCAAGCCTAATGCAAACTGTTTTTAAAAGGGCTGTAAATACTTTGTCCAGAGGTACATGTATACACATTTGCATGTATTTATTTCAATTTTAATAGCTAGGACAATGGCACGAGAACTGCAGGAACAAAGTATGCAGTGGGAACAATAATGGAATCTAAGGTAAACCCCAGTATTCTGAAAACCAACATTTAAAAAAAAAAAAAAATAAAAATCAACTGATTAGAACATCCAAGATGATGACATTGTAAGAGTGCTTACTTAAAACCAATGATCAATCATTCTGCACACTTTGTTATTTCTGATGTAAATCACCTTAAAAATGATGCTTTGAACCATTTCTTAAAACAATCATTCTGGGAAGAAACTTCTGTTGGGATTAAGAATGGGTAAAAGCATTATAGCTTTCTACTGAGATCTATGGAAAGGTAGTCATCATCTTAATGTGATGCAGTATCAAGACTGAAGACTCATTTCAGATTTACACGTGTGTCATCATTCATATTCTTCTGTTTGGGGCAGGAAAGGAAGGATCACAGTTTCCTTCCAGATACCACTGTGCTCTCAAAATACTGCAAGCACAGGGAAATCTGAGCCAGGGTACAATCTAAACACAATCTGTATTTTGCTCGAGGTGATATCAGAAAGTAGAAAAGTAGCTACATCCACAACTTGCCAGCTTTTCATCCTCTGGATAGAGGAGATTTCAGTGAGAAAAGGGATAATTCAGTCCCGTTAGTCTAAACATAATCAAAGACATTTGCACTGTGTCTTTCAAAAACGTTAATGAACTACCTTCCCTTTTGCTTCCACCTCCTTCTCAATGATTATTAATTCTACTGAAACTTCCCCTCTTCAAATACCTAGTATTTCTCTTACAACGTTCAGTGAGAACACCATCTGGATAAATCAGAACACAGGCTGCCACCGTCTTCGCTCACGGTTCACCATTCTTGACATGAGGACTCTGATATGCTGTAATCTATCAGCAGATAATGCTTACTCGGAAACCTTTCATTCTGATGTATTGTTGTTTACTTAACCATAACAGCTTACTTAAATCAGCTACATCTACATCTGCCCAAGATATGAATCAGCCCTACAATCAGCATAACCTGTGTTTAAGCCTGGAATCAATTACTGGCCTGGCTATTAATTCTGTTAATGATGTTGCAGAACTCAAGAATTTGAAGAGCCTGTTAGGCGGGAGTACTGTACACAGCGAAGTACTCCACTCATCATTTTTATCAAGGTAAGCCCAGTACCAAACAAAACCCCTTGAAGAGTAATTTTTGACATTTATTATTGATTACACAGAAAAGAGCACGTTTGTTTTCCAAGGGGCCAGAGATCAAGCATAATAAGCTTTTTTTCCTTCCTTTTCCCTTGGCTTAACATTTGATTATATAATACAGGCATGTTTTTAATGCAAATATGATGTAATGACTGTAATTCTCCCCCCCTTTTTTTAATTGTATAAGACTGAACAGCAAAAACTATTAGAAATTAGAAGAGAACTCTCCTATTTGCCAAAATATAATCAAAACTGAATAGATCTCAATATAATTTATAACACAGGATGATCAGCTGGTCTAGTTGGGGGTGTCCCTGCAACTGCAGGGAGGTTGGACTAGATGACCTTTGGAGGTCCCTTCCGGCCTGGATGATTCTATGATTCTTTGATCATAAGTAGACACAAAACATCCAACTTGATAGCAAGTGATATATTAAAGAATATATATATATATCAGGGGACATATTTAGAAAAAAAATAATGAATACATAAAGAGATACTAAAATAAATTGTTATTTAGATATCCAGTTATAACACAGAACACACATCCTAATTGTTATCTTTCACTATTGCTTTGCCTTCTTTTAAAAATGACCCGCTTGTACTTTTTCTTTTATGTGAATCCATTAACAACCAGAAAAAAAATATTTTAGTATACACAATGCATTTGTTAGCCAGCGACTTTCAGCTGAAGAAAAAACATCCTGATAAACAGAAAAAAATGCTGACTTATTTGCTACTTGCACACTTCCTTAGTGAGCAATTTTTATTTTAAAAAAATCCTTCTGCAGTAAGAGTCTTTTTAGTACTGCCTGGGCTATTATCCTGCTTTTTGTTCGTTATTCAGTCCTAGTCCCGCACTAAGAGCTTGAACTTCAGGAATAAATAACATTACTCAGAGCTCTGTACCTCTTTAATTTCAGTATCTCATGCTGTAAGTGCATTACTAGTTGAATAATTACAGCACATATTAATAGGAGCAAATATTCCACTGAATATTTAGCTATTTTATAATGATTATATGTGATTCTCCTACCAGGCAACAATGGCAGAAGGAAGGAGTCCAATTAGTCCAAAGATTCTCTTTCCTAAAGAAAAGACAAATATGACTCATGTCATATCTGGAGCTAAATTACTCTTTTAAACTGGTGAAATTTAAAATAAAACCTTCTTGATCGTATGTTTAAGTTTCTTGTCCTGCATATGTAGAAACAGCCAGCTATCTTTTGGAATGCACGACATATCATCATATATGGGAAAAGAAAAAATGAGTGAACGTGAAAAAACAGGAAAATGAATGATTCCACTCACTGGTGTTTCCAGGGTAGTCAATACATTTCCACAGTTTCAAAGCGTAATTGTCAGATTTACCAAGCACCACTCTTTAATGGCAGTTTCTATTAATATCCATACAAACATACAATCGTAGAATTGTCTAGGTTGGAAGGGACCTTTAAGAGCACCTAGTCCAACCATCAACCTAACTGTGACTAATAAACATCACTAAACCATGTCACTGAACACTATGTCAACCCGTCTTTTGAATGCCTCCAGGGATGGTGCCTCAACCACCTCCCCGGGCAGCCCATTCCGATCCTTCATAACCTTTCAGCATAAATTTTTTTCCTAATATCCAATATGAACCTCCCCTGGTTCATTTCCTCTTGTCCTATCACCTGTGATTTGGGAGAAGAGACTGATCCCCACTCGGCTACAACCTCCTTTCAGGTAGTTATAGAGAGTGAGAAGGTCTCCCCTCAGCCTCCTTTTCTCCAGGCTGAACAACCCCAGCTCCCTCAGCCTCTCCTCATAAGATTTATTCTCCAGACCCCTCATCAGTTTCATTGCCCTCCTCTGGACCACATCCATGCATATCCAAACATGCCAATATTGTGACAGTTGTGTAGCATTTTAGAAGGGGATACATTCATTCCTGGTACAAGCAAAGGAACGAGTTAACCAGAATCTTAAAGTTACGCCACTGCAAGCTGCTTTTCAGTTTTCCCTTTCCCGACAAAGAATCTAGAACTGCACGTGAAAAACCCACCTAGGCTATACAGCACGTACGATGAAGTCTGGTATGGTCCTGAGGCATCTCGGTAACGCCAGCCTGCAAGAAACGCAGCGCTGTTATCGCAACTCCTTAGAAACTCGGCTCAGGCCAAGACACAGGCACCTCAGGGAGCTTCCCATTCACAGCCTCCCGTCCTCGCCTAATTGTAGGATCCAATTACCATTCTGTTAAGAAGAAGGAAAAAAAAAAAAACACCACAAAACCATAAAGGAGTAGGGCTTACTGTGTTCTGCTAAATCACAGCCAGGATAACAGAAGGAAGTGGGAAAACAAACGCCTCCCATGTAACAACCTATTGTTGCTGTGTATCCCCATTAACCAAAAATATTCGAGTCAACATACGGAAGAAAAGTGATCCTACCCAGCAAGAGGCAGGAATACTGAAAACACAGACGACTCTGCTCCGCTCCTGTTAAAGTTGTGCAAGGAATTCTGCGGTCCGTAGGAACAGAAACGACGTGTGAGATTTAGCCCAAGGAACGGGGCATTTAGCAGGGAGTGACATCTCCTCAAATTCATGCTCCCAAGTTCACGCAGTCACTCTTTAGGATGGATTACTTGGGGGGAGGAGATGGGCTTGAACGCTCTCCGACAGAACCAAACGGAATCTTTCAACTCTTAATCCAGTAACCGAGCAGATAGGTTGTTAAATAAAAGGTGATTCAATCTCCCCGTCCTTCCTGCTAGAAGCAGCTGCACCGACCTAAGGAGCTCTTAATGTGCTCGGTGTGGCCTGAGAACACTGACAAAACAGAGCTCCCGGACACTTCAGCTGGGGACTGTAGACGCCAAATGGGAAATAGGTATTAAACTGCTCTAGCTGCTGCACACCAAACATGCACAGGAGTCCTAGACACCCCAGAGGCAGAAACCAAAATCAAGGAAGGGCCTTCTGATTTTAGGCATCAGCTGCGTGAGGTTTCTCAGACTGCATTTTTGGACTTAGACACCTGAATTCTCCCTAAATCCTGCTTTAGGTACTTAAGTCCTTTATTGGATCTAGCCAATAAACTCACTCTCTCTGCCTTTACTCTACCTGGTTAAGTATTTTAGATCCTATTATGTTTTGCCTCCCCTTTTATTTTTAATGAGATCCTTATCTTTCTAACATGTAGTTAATCACAGAATCATAGAATCAGCCAGGCCAGAAGGGACCTCCAAAGGCCATCTAGTCCGACCTCCCTGCAGTCGCAGGGACACCCCAACAGACCAAACAGACACCCTCCAACTATTTATCCTATGTGTAGATGGGAGGTTTTTTATGTTCACCATAAATTACTAAGTGTAATTGTATAATTTACTAAAGAGCCTTATTTCACAAGTACTAAGAACCCGCAGCTCCAATATTCTCAAGAGGGAATTAAGATCCTTTGGAAAACCCATAGCTCTGCTCACTTTGAATTTCTAAGCCCAAGCTGCATATGCAGCTTTGTGGGCTCTGGTACCTAAAAAAAAAAATAAAAAAATTACTCAAAGCCAGCTCCTGCCCAACATTGTGTTGCACAAAGGTTAGTCACTTGTTTTACTGCAGTGATGTTGAGCATTTTTCCATTTAAAAGTCTGCCTGCCGGAACTATCTCACTAAAGCCCTAATAGTCTACTAAGCAACAAAGAACAAACTGAAACAAAACAAAACCCAAGCTGGTTCTGAGGATTCATTATTCCTTAGCCAACGATCAAGTGACTCAAACCTCACTGGCTAAGGTTTTCAAAAGCTACACCATTCAACAATTGCTTTTTTAAACTATGGTTGAGATTTTGGCCTTTACATTTATTTTTTTTCCTAGAAGAAAAGATGGTAAAAGTTTCCTAGAAGAACAATCAGTTCTCAGGAACATTATGCCTTTTTTTTTTTTTTCTTTTAAAAAAAGAAAAGAGTATGACTCTTATTTGCTTAATCTAATCTTTCTCCAATTAGCTTTATTTTGCCTTTGCTACACATATCTTGGCAAAAAGCTACACCAGCTGGATAGCTAGCTACCTACTTTTAAAGAAATAGAGGGAAAACAGCCTGAAAGCCACATTTCTTTTAGAATATAACCACCTTCTTTGGGTTAACTGCTTTTTCTTGGGATATATGCCAAGACAGATTGTAAAAAAATGGGGCTCAGCTCCAGATTTTCAGTATGCAGGTATTAATTAAGTGTTAGGTCCACTGCCTGTTCCCTTAGCCTGAGTTGGTTCTGCTTCATTTTGTTTGTACTGCTGTTGATTTCTGAAGATCTTAAATCAGAAAAATTGTGTATCATTTACCTAAAGCGGGGTTAAATACAACTTAACACACTATTTTATTATCATCTCGTGTTTAATTGGGTCGCATGCATGATTTGTGTAAGGAATTGGTTACAGAAACATCCAATCAATGGCTTAAGAAGCATAAGAAAGGAATGTACTTCTACCTCACTGTACCCAAGGCATAATACTTGGTAGGCACTCTTCTGAATGAGGACAACCAAGACTTACATAAGCAGTTGTAAAATACTGCTCTACAGTCAGAAGGGAAAAGACAATCCCTGGAGTCCTTCTTAGACCGGCCCACACGAACTGTGCAACGGCATGGGTTTATTTTGGGGTTAAATATCATTTACCTGACCCCACAAGTGGAATAAACCCAGATGTTCATGTGCACACTATTTTTAAGAGAGTGGTGGAAGAACTGTGCGTTACCTAATCTAGTAAAAAATTGCCTGTCTTTATTATTTACCCCCTCTCTTACAGAACTATCACATCCTGATGGTAACACGGTAAAAGATTAGAAAATTGGAGTATCCAGGAGTATCCACATTCTCCCCCATATTTCAATTACCATAACCTCTTTTTTGACTTTAGGAACTTGAAAGATACTATAAAGGCAAAGGATGTGGTTTAGGGTGGATGAGTTCAGGCACAACACCTGGATGTAAACCCAGATGTGTATGGTTATTTCCAGTCATGGGATCTTTGCCTAGAGCCCTCTTAACAACCTTCAGTATCATCCTCCAGCCTGCCACGAGTGAAACAGAATCACAGAATCATAGAATAACAAGAAGGAAGTGACCTTAAAGATCACCTGGTCCATCCTTTCTTGGCAAAAGGACAGTCCAGACAAGATGGCCCAGCACCCTGTCCAGCTCAATCTGAAAAGCATCCGATGCTGGGGAATCCACCGCTTCCCTGGGGAGGCTATACCAGTGGCTGATTCTTTTTATTGGGAAAAACCGTCCTCCTGTGTCCAATCGGAATCTCCCCCAGAGTAACCGGTGCCCATCACCCCTTGTTTTCTCCATGTGACCCCTTGTAAAAAGGAGTGACTTCTTCACAGTCACCCTTTAAATACTAAAATGCAGGGATAAGGTCTCCCTTAAGCCTTCTTTTCTCAAGGCTAAACAAACCCAGTTCTCTCAGCCTTTCCTCATATGGCTGCCTTCCCAGTCCTTTGATCGTCTTTCATCATCAACAGACTTTAAGCTTCCATTAGAGGCTGACAGATACCTGGAAACCCTAAATATCCCCGCACCAAAACACACTGTGATGATGACTGCTTGGCCAAAGCGGGTCTGGTACTTCACAGAAGCACTCAACTTACTATTTCACACTCGTGGGAAACTTAACAGCACCAGGCGGCAGTTACAGCACACGCACAGCGGGTCTAACGAATGAAAAGTAGCGGACTCCATCCTTGAGAGCACGAAAGCACTGGAAACGCTCAAGAAAAAGAGGGAGAAACGCATAAATCCCCAGGAGGAGGAGATTTGGGGGGAAGATAAAGGGGCCAGCCCGAGCTGATGGTGAGGAGCGGAGGCATCACCCCCGGGGAGGACACCCCACCAGGTGAAGCCTTCGGGGACCCACAGCACCTACCGACCCCCCCTTCCTCCATCATCCTCCAACCCCGTCCCGGGGGGAGCTCGGCCGGAGACCCCTCTCCCCACTCTCCTATTTTTACGTCCAAGCAAAATAGGTCAATTTATAAACTTTAAATAAAAAAATATAAACAAATCATATGAAGCATTCAAATCTGACTAATTTTTAAGTTTGAATTGAGATCAGCCATATCATACTTTACCCAAATACGTTTGTTTTAAGGCTGGACATTTCACCACGTGTACTCTGCCAGCCAAGTTCAGTGAAAGCTGATGTTTTCCAACCCTATTCCACCACAAATGACAGAGACAAATGGCCATATTACCTCCAGAGTTCCTTTGGCAGAGTAAGCCGCGTAGGAGTACAGGAGGTCTTGGCTANGTCCCCGTCCCGTGCGGGCACAGCTACTGCCGCCGCTGCCTCCGCAAGGAGCTGCGGACCCGCTGCCGCCGCTGCCGGGACCGGCTGCTACCGACGGGGGGCACCGGCCCGCGGACCAGCGTCGTCCTCAACCAGCTGGCGGAGAAGTGGTTCCCGGGCGAGTGCGAGAGGGCG
>VZRU01011995.1:61880-80835 GCA_013398155.1 Pedionomus torquatus | reverse complement strand
GTTTTTTTTTTTTTTTTTTTTTCTCTATCTGCTTTCCTAATATAGCCAGGTTGAAGGTGCTTATCCTCAGAGAATGTGGTAGAAAGAAAAAGTACTGCTTGGGCTCATTTTCTAATGGGAATGTGTTTATACTAGAGCTGGCATAAAGAGCTGAGGGTAGGGAAGAGCAGCGAGCTCCTGTTCAGATATGAAAATCATTGGCTCAGTCAGCTTCCCAAAGGTTGGGTTTGTGTCCAGACAGTAGATTGCTGGTTTAGCATGTCTAGTAAGACACTTTTTGATAGAAATCTGCCTCTGCTATTCTATATGTACAGAATTTATGCCAGGGTTATGTGGTATGAATGGTATCATTAATTCGAATGTGAGGAATTTGACGTGAAGTACGTGATTCAATGGACTGCCTAATTCTCAAGTCTCATGATAGTTGTTTGCTACTGAGGTACTCTTTGAAAAGCACTACAGCTGAAGGTTAAAGTCACCAGCTGTGGAAACAGGATGCGTCCCCATGACTGCAGCAACCAAGGAGGCCCTGCTGTTCTACAGGGCAACTCAGGAAGTTACTGTGTTAATCACTCCTTTTGTTTTCAGATCACGTGATATATGGAGTATACAGTTGTCTGTAAGTCCACACCATCTGATACTCATTTTCTGAGGAGAAAACCAGCATGGCTAATCTGGGAGAATGACTAACTGTTATTTACAGGTTGAGGCAGTCTTCATTGTAAGCGGCTTCCCTATTCAGGAGAGATGGCAAAAACCAACTGTGCCTCTTTTCCTTCAGTAAGACATCTGAAACAAGGCTGTGGGAGCCTGTCTGAAGCTGAGTTACCTGTGTGGGCTGGCTCTGCTGCTGGAAGTTTTTTTTGTGAAGATGCTTCAGTGCCTCATCTTCAGGAGATGATGAGAAGTGCTAGTGCTGCCGCTTCTGAAGCAAGTTAGATTTCTTGACATACAGGACATACGAAAAAGCCCAGAGCAGGGAAGGCACTGACCTTTCGGAGTTCAGATGTAACAGCCAGCATGTGCATTTCATTTTAAGTAAATGAGATTGCATAGAAGAAATGTTATGTTTGTATCATCAATGACTTGTAATGCAAACAACTACAGAACTCCCTGTAGTGGAAAAAATGCTGGAGTCCTATTTGTGGTGAGAAAATGGCCGGAAAGGCACAAAATGTTTCCAGTGATCGGCTTCGATAGTATGGTACTTCCTATGCGGTACTTGCTTCTGTTGGGGAGGGGGTGGAACACAGGTATCTGTAGCTGCTACAAAGAGGCTGTTTGGAAACGGCTGGATTGTGCTAGACAGTATGTAGCTACTTGCCAGGAGAAGAAATGGAGAGAAAGCCTGCTGATTTTGCCAAGGATACCATAAACAGCTTCTAGGGAAAATGGGTAATAGGCTAAATGATAAATGCTCATCTGGAGTTGGGTTTCTAAGTCAAAATTATTGATAATGCATCCATGGCATTCACAGCTACAAAGCTGTAAAATTACCAGCCATCTTTCAAGTTCCTCAGTATGTCACTAGAGAGCACTACCAGGAAAGATGCAGTCGTGGTGAGCCTTGCAATTGTAGGAGTGCATCCAACAGTCCCCAGAAAGGGATTTGAGCCTTTTCTGTCCCCTTTTTGCACAACTAGGAGAAGAGGCAGAGATTTACAGGACAAGAAACATTGATAATGATTCAGTGCTTAAAGGGAGCAGATCGGGTAAGCGTGAAAAAATGAGCAATAGGATTTTCACGTTTGTTTTGAAAGTAGAAGAGGGAAAGACTGAAGAAGCTGAAGGACAAAGCCTAATGGAACAAGAAACAGACTTGTAGATTTTCTTCAGGTTTAGGGAGACAATAATGAAAAATTTGCTACTCTGCATCAGGCTCAGTGAAATGCGTCAGTGAATGCTTACTAAGCTTAACTTGATAGCTGAGATGTTCAAAAAATTGCTAACTAGAGAATAGTTTATCTTGAATTGTCTTTCAAGAGGAGACGGTGACAGCAAACATACACCCCCACTGACAAAAGGGGAAGATTTACTCTGAAAATGAGCCCTCTGTTAACTCATCACTGCACTGTTTTTACAACAAATCCAATGTGATGATGATCTTTATGTGTAATGGGGGGAAAAAAAAGCAGTTAAAAAATGCATGGAAGTTTGATCTGAGAAAATTCCCTTGAAAATTTGTCAAGATGAGAAAAACAGAAATTGCTGGAAGGCAATTAGTCTGCAAGGAACACATTGTGCTGCATCCAGATGCTGGCACCATAGCAGCTACATTACTTGGATTTTCAAGAAAGGCAGGATGATCTGGAGAAGCAGAATTCGCATCAGTATAAAAGTACAGCCGTTGAGGATAATGGCTTTCATAGCAGCCGGTGCTTCCTCCCAGAAATGCTAATGGGAGGTTGTTGCAAAGCATTCCTCCCTCAGCCTGCTATTCCTATGCGAGGGCTTGGTGTGTACTAATGCTACTGAAGAACTGATTCATTTACAAATGGTTTGTGATAAGCTTAAACCTGCCAATCTGAAAGTGAATCCAGGAAAATGCAGTCATCCACAAAGGGCAATTTATCGCAAACCTGTAATCAGCACAGGAGGAGGATGTTTTTTTATCAAGGGAGAGAAACAGAAGCTGTGTGTTGCTGCCTGGCTTGCTGTTTCTCTGGTGACAGGAAGCTTATTTGCCATCTCGCAAAATCATGGCAGAATTTGGGTGAAAATATATCATGCTTTCAGTCACCAGCAGGATATAATTTGGGTTTGCCTTTTGGGCTTGAAAGGCTCTTGTGCCTGTTTCTGTCTCAGCTTGCTGATTTTCTTTTCCAAATGCCTTTGACTGCTCGTCACAGATGTTTGTACTTTTGCTTTGGGTGTGGGTTTGATGTGAGAGCAACGCGGGACCATCTTGAAAGTGTGGAAGCTGATTACCACCGAAGCATCCGTTCTTCAAGGATAAATAGCTGGACCAGTCAAAAGGGACCTCTGACAATGGCTCTAGTTGTGTGGCATCTCCACTTGGAGAGAAAATGTGTAAGGACACTCACAATTACTTGGCAGACTGGAAAATACTGGAAGGTTGGTTTCCAAATAGCTGGACAAATCCCAGCGCCATCAGGTCTGGGTAGAAACATGATCGTACCAGTGGGCTATGTAGGTGAGCTTGTTGGGAAGCTCGTTGGTGTAACAGCAACAAGGCAGAAATGGCTGTCCAGGTGTGCTCAGGAGGAGACGCTGACTACTTTCTCTAATTCACAGGAGGGCCAATGTTACAGTTCTCAAAAAGAAGACTGTCATGTGATGTATTTAGAAAACCCTTAAGCAAATAGAGGCATATTGCTAAGAAATCAGATGCCATTACTGCTGAAGGTGATTTCTGGCTACGGTGAAGTTTAAAGAATGCTGCAAGAAAAGGTAGCGATAGCTAGGCAGTCTGCAGCTACCTCAAAATGTCAAGACTGATCCAAAAGCAGAATTTCTCTGGAGTCAAATAGTGGCAAAACACAGAAAAATTCTGAAATAAATACTGTGTTTTCATTGCCCAGGAGGCTTCCCATGGGACAAGGGAATCTCAGGGAATGGTTCTGTTCCCGAGACAAACATGTTGGCACCAGTGGATTGTTTTTTAAAAGCTTGTAAGTCATATCATTAGGAACAAGAAATAGTGGGAGTAACAGAAATTCCGGTGAGCTAGCCCTTTGTGCATAGAATATCACAGATGGAAGGGAGCAATGTTGTCTTCAGAGGAGTCCACAGAATTTGTGTTGCTGGTAGAAATGTGCAAAGATCAGTTGGACCTGGAAGGCAGAGTCACGCCAGAGATTGGAATGGGTTTATGCTGCTGGTCCCTTTGAACTATTTTCTTCAGGGCACTTCTGAAAAAAGCAGGAATTTTCAGTGAAGCCAGGACCTGTGAAGCTGGATTGGCAGAAGAATGTAATGCATTCAATGAATGGAGATAAGCATTTTTGGTCCTTATCAAATAATTTTATCAGTGCTCTTCATTTAGAAGATGAAATGTTCTTCATCTTTAGAATGCTTTCGTCTTGGTAGCTTCAAAAGTAAATCACACCTTTGCTTCGCTGTAGCTGTGAGCAAGGATGCAAGTGGAGAACTTTTTGCCACCTTCTAACAAGATGAACCTATTTTGGGGGGCAAGCATTGATTTCCCATCCCTTTGCTTAACCTGTCCCATCATCTCTTTCTTCCTGTAGGTGGACTGATATGAAAACAAATACAGGATTAATACAGGGTAGCCCCAGGAAAGCATAATGGGGAGTTAAATCTAAACCACGGGACTTACCAGAAGAGGATTAATGTACTCACCTCAAACCAACCCAACCAACACCCACCCCAGCAGCAGGATGCCAGCAAAAGTAAACAGAGGAGACTAGCTGTTAGGGAGCAGCACATGATCCAGCTTTGTTAAACAAGTACCTTATTTGACACATGGTGGTAAGGGATGCCTTGAGGAACAAGACCAGGTTCCAGACCAGGAACCAACTACCTAATAAAGACTTAAAGAAAGGGTTTACAAAAGAACCCACAACATTTCTCTTGGATAGGCTTCTGGTTCAAAGAAAGTATCAGTTTCTGTTGTAATTAGAAAATACCTATGTACAAATCAGGGTTCATGAAATGGTATTTTGTGAGACTAAGAGCTTATATATTGTCTGACACAGTTCAAAGACTTGTATTATTTAATGTTATTATAAGGTTGGCAATGGCAAAGACTTGTTTAAAAACATACTGATTGAATAGTTAGGAATACTGATTTTATACCATTTTACCAGGTTTTGCTTACCGTTAGTGACTTGTCCACAGGAACCTTTGTGTATGCCTCTTGGATAGTTGCAAATAAGCTAAATCTCTCTGACAGTTTAAATAAGCCATGTCACTGTGGTCTTTGACATAATAATGAAATATTGCTTACATCTTACAAACTGACATTTTTCCAAGTATCTGTATAAAGCAGTGTATAGACTATAACCTATTTCAGCAATACTTAGTTACATAGTACTACATAGTAATATATTATAACAGTATTAGATTATTTGTGTTGTTTCCCCAGAGAAGCATAATTGGTTCAAGCTGGCAATATGAAAAAAAAAAGTAGAATCCATGTCATTAAGGGATTCCAGTGCTGAGGTAACAGGGAGACTTACCTGATACAGATTGTATATATCTAAATTCAGGGCTTCTTGAATGGTCAAGACCCAGCAGCAAATAAATTTTGGCCTGACCTTGAAAGGATCCCAGGTGTGTATCATTCCCATCCTGCTCCTGGGTTCCCATATTTCTCTGGCTTTTCTCAGCCTTTTTGGGACAGCTGATGAGTAAGTATAGTATCATTTGGTGGTAGAAAAGTGTATTGTGCCATCAGTAAAATTACCTAAGAGATTACTGGGCAAATGAAGCCCTGCAATAATTTAGCTCTTGCATTCTACATTTGCTGGCTTTTCAGCTGTGCTACTCCAGTAGAGGGTGCTTTTGTTAACTGCTGGCATAATGCCTATTTGAATTTGCAGTACTACCTTAAGCTACAGATCCTGATTTTCTTCTAATTTTCTTTCTAATACTTAAGTGTCTTTTGAAATGGTACACGTGTGTTTTGGTGGCTTTCTTGGTATCTTGCTCTGGATTTTCTTAATACCATGAAGGCCTTTTAAGTTGCCTTTGCACTGTAAATTTCAAGTAGTTTTTGAATGCTGTCTGGGGAGAGTTACTGTAATCTTTTCTCTTTAAGAAACTCTGACAGATCACAGTGGAAAAATTATTTGGCAAACACAGTTTTAGTCGGGTGTATTTGCCTGCAACACAGCAGGGAAAACCAGTGTCCAAATAACAAATGGTTAAAAGTCATGCCAAATTTCTATTTCAGACAAATTAATTATGGAGTTTCAAAGTTTTTAACTTAGTAGAGAAAAGCCCAAGAACGAGGGTCTTACCATCTTGTGATTGAAAGCGTAATGGGTGGTTTAAATTTAAAAATACTCAGAAGACCCAATTTCTGCAAAATAAGAAGGTGAGGAAGATTTGGCTTTGAAAAGTTTTATTTATCTAATTTGACTCATAAACTTATGAGTCAGTCCATCAGCTAGCCCAGGCTGACCAGCCGGACCCCTGCCGTTCCTGGCGGAGCTCTCAGCTTTAAAGCAGCATGGGAGGGGAGAGCACCCCCAGCCCTCCCTCCAGCGCTGCCCATTTAGTGTGGACATGAATGGGTAGAAATCAGCAAAACGTATGTGGTTGAACAAGAGAGTTTATAACTTTATTTTCCATTTAAGGGAAACAAAACATCTTCTTGGGCAACTCTATGGCTTGCAGTTTTGTGTTCGTACAGAGCAAGGACTCTTGTGTAAGCACAGGTGTGAATGGCTCAGGATGACGTATTCGGAGTTATAAAACGTGACTTATCTCAGGTTTTGCCTTGGTCCCCTGGCTGTGGCAGAGCCAAGGGAAGGAATATTTTATTTAATTAAAAAACCCTAAAAAAATATCTGAACTAAATGACCGAATTATAGCAACAGAGATAATTTCTGAGGGCAGTTCGCCTGGTCAAAATGGCCTGCTCCAGTGCACTGCATCCTAGTTTCCTTGGAGCAGACTTCTGCTGAGGATTGTATTGCTGCTGTCAGCCGTGCCCTGCAGTTCGCTCAGAAGTTAATTAGTCCTTAAAACCAAATCTTTCCTCAAGTATCTTCAGAAGGAATGAAGAGAAGCTACTGTTACACATGAGAGAAAAAATGTGGGTCCTAGAGATGGAACTGACATGCTGTATGTGTTTAGGCTTTTCATTAAAAGACTTGATTTAATTTTTCACAGGATTTTGGCAACATATGAAGCTGGAAGTTGATCATGTTTGCTGTAAAAGTACCTAATGTGATTTGCTTAAAGGGCAAAGATTGCCAGGGGCTGAGTATGTCCCATGGTAGGTGGAAACTCCACTTGAACTATGGCTCAGTGCAGGTCTGCTTTGGCTGCTGCTAGACAGTACGCTGGGAGCTACACGGTTGTCTTCCTTGATCGTTTTGAGATTCAGAGTTTATTAAGAAATGGGAAGGGGCTTAAATGAAGCAGTCATTTTATGCTGGGAATATTTTGCAGACTCTGATTTTTGTTTTTCCTTCTCATTCTGCAAAAGTCCCATAGATTTTAATTGCATTCTGAAGCAATTAATCAGAAAAGCTATCACATTTAGTAACAGCACTAATTCTCAGGAAACTCTATAGGGTTTTCCATCAGTCCTGTGTTTATAGCCCATTTTGTGCGGTCACACTTGAGCATTCAGAACCAGAAATGAAAGCGATTGGGAAATTGGCTCTCATGGTACTTGGGAAAGAATCCATTTCAGGAGGTCAGTGCCATTTGTTTGCTTTTGTCCATTATATTTCATACGGGGGTTATTAAATAAGTAGTTCTTCTGATTTTACTGCAGAATAAGAGGGATTACTGACTCTCCTAGCTAATGCTATAGGGTTGATGAAGCCACATGTGATACAACCTCTTTAATTCCATTTCTGTTATACTACAGGATGCTCTTTAGTCTGTGGCTGCATTTACATTAGTAAGTCATTTGGCACAAGAGGAGAGTGGCTGTAATGTGAACTGGTCAGTGCTGTGGGCTTTGCTGCCATAGGCTCAATGTCCAGCAGCAGTCCAAGCTCATTAAATGCCCTCCCGGAGTGCATCTTCTGGTTTGAGTTTCATCTGAAAAGAATCCAGTTGGTGCACTCTGAAAACCAAAGTGGAGTCTGCTGTGCTGATAGAGAGAGTCACTTCAAAAGCAGCCTCCTGATCCAAACCAAAATACTTCTGCAGTCACACCCTGGCTGCGTGAGGAGCACTGCACGTGCAGAACCCCAATGTCTCCAGGACATGCCTTAGCGCAAAAAATACGCCTTGCCGAAAAACACAACTATACGCAAAGCAAGGTCTGTGCTCTTGGTAGCATGCCAATATCGCTTTCTAAACTTAGCTTTTCCCATGTCTTTTTTTTTTTCTTTTCTTTTTTTTAAATTAGTTGGTTCACTGTTATTTTATATTAACTACAGGGAGTGGCAGAGAATGAGAGTGAGAGTAAATTGCAGCACTTGTCATTGCTTATACATTGTTCCCAGGCTGTTAATTTTTCTCCTTAGAGATGCTGCCTTCATTCCTGCAAGAACCTGTATGTATACATGTGTGTGAATCTCAGCTATGTGTGATCCCACTACAGGCAATAAAAAGTCTGCTGTATATGAAGCTAACCATACACGTGAATTTAAACTGCCAGGGGGGCTAAGCATTGAGTCTCTGCTTCTCGATAGGGACTGAAGCTTTGTTATGCACCTAGCAGTAGAATAAGGAAAGTGATTTGTGGTTTTTAGAAAGAATGGATCCCTTTCCTTCCCCCCCTCCCATGCTTTATTTTCAGAAAAACTTAGTAGCATCTGAATTTTGCAAGCTTACAGAAACATTTTTTTCATTTTGTTGTAGTTGTCTTAAAAGATTAGTTTCTCCCTGAGGGCATTTGGGCGAGGTAGAGAGAGAGATTGATCATTTCCAGATGCTTTTTGCCAACAGGCAAAGAAAAATCCTACTTCAGGTTAACATTTGTGAATATATTTGAAAAATATATATTTTGTAGGCAAATCTAACAAGGAGAGCATAAATTAATAGAACAGGCCTCTTAAAAGTGCTTGAGATGCATAGATCTGCATTGTCATAGCTGCATTAATAAGATGAGCCTTGCCCCTGCAGACTGGGCTAAAAGCCTCTGGAACTTCCCTCTCTGTCTCTTACGGACAAGCAGAGGAGATGGATCTGTTTTTTCAAACAGAAGCACAGAGGCCACGTTCAGTGTCCTTCACAGTAGGCAACTGACTCAGCAGTGCTTGCTTTGAGGTGGGAAAATGCATCATTCACTTTTTATTTGATGCTTTGGGTATGTTTTCTGATGGGATTCCTGAACATTGCCCACTGAGTGCTGGCAAGACTTGGCACTGCCAATGACAAGTAGTTTGACTTTGGGTTTCTAGGGAGTACCCAGACTTAGAAAAGCAGGGAGAGCTGATGTCTCACTTGCCATCTGAGAATAGAGCCAGTCAGAGAAAGTGGCTGTCCATTGGCATCCTACTGGCCGTGCGCCCTGTCCCCACTGAGCACGGGCAGCACTCCAGTATCGGTGGCTGCAGTCACTGCTGCTTTTGCTTCCACACAGAAAATCGATGAGTACTTTGATCTTGGCTCTCTCACCTGGCAGCAGTCTCTAAGGATGACAGTGTGAGGTCTTCTGAATGGCGAAAGCTGAGACACCTCAGTTCTACAGGAGACCCTGATACCTGGAAAGAGCAGATTCTCCTTCAGTTGGTGCTGATCTCCAAGGTAACAGCAGTCACAGTGCTGAGCATGGGATGTAACAGGGCTCACGCCTGGCAGCTACAAAGAAAATGCCTTGGGAAACAGTCCTTAACTTCCATCCGTAACTACTGTTGTCCTTCTCGAATACTGTATGGAACCAGAAAAGCCACTAGAGACCGCAAAAAGTGAGTCACAAGCTGGTTTTCACAGCAGGGGCGGTCAATGGGACCAATCCTGCCTGACGCCTGCTTGTGCACATTGAGTCCTGGAGATATGGGGTTTTGCTGAAATGAGCAGTAAACCTGTCTCCATTCAGAGGCTGTTCAAACTGTTTTAACTGTCAAAATGACTGAAAACCACATTTTAGCTATCTCAAGAGAGCTCTGCTCCTGGGAGTGGCAAAGCTCAGGGCCCTGGGAGTGTTACAGCCAACCCCTTCAGTGGCCAAAGAAAGAGGTGTGTGAGGGCTGCGGTGGGCATGAGCTCAAGAGACGGTAAAGAAGGCCTGCTTCAGGAAGTGAATCTTACATGAAGCCATGTCGTGACATTTGTCCCAAAACCCTGCAGTAAGCTCAGCAGTGGCAGAGTAAATGAGGGTAAGGATGTGATGGGGAGAAGAGAGGAGGCAAAACTAGGGGCATTGACCTGCTGACTGTTGCCCAGGCAGAATCACAGAATTACAGGGGTTGGAAAGGACCTTCAGAGACCATCTAGTCCAAACCCCCTGCCAAAGCAGGGTCACCTAGAACAAGCTCGGCAGGAACGCATCCAGGCAGGCTTTGAATATCTCCAGAGAAGATGATTCTACAACTTCTCTTGGGCAGCCCATTCCAGTTCTCTGTCACCCTCAAATTAAAGAATGCTGGGATGGAATTTCCTGTGTTCCAGTTTGTGGCCATTACCCCTGTCTGTCCCAGAAGTTTGCAACTTGTCAGCTTAGAAAGGCTGCAAACTTCTAACGAGGTCTTAGCGCGTGATTTAGCTTGCGATACCTGATGAACCATGTGCGTGATTAGAATGCACTATTTGGGGATGTGTCTTCCAAAGGGATGCTAAAACTGGCAGCGCTACAATTTGATCTGATTTTCCTTTGTTGCTGGTTATAATGATAGAAGCCACTGCATGGTTAAAGTCTGTTTTGTTGTGTTTGGTTGGTTGAGTTTTATTTTGAGAAGGCAGGGGATAATTTTAGTTCTTCAGAGCTAAAAATTAGATCAAAATCCTGGCAACTGTTCAAGATAAATGAGCAACCTTGCAATAAAAGGGTTTCTGTCACCTTGGAAACACAGTCTGAAAAAGCCAGTTGGAGTAATTTTAGTTTCAGTCTTCCCTCTGCCCTTGTCCCTCCCATGCAAATTCTGTTTTTACACTCAGTATTTCCTGTTTAGCTGTTTTTCTTTTCTATATAGACAACAGGGGAATTTGCCAGACAAAAGTGGAAGAATACTGAAAATGACCTCGTGCATGATGTTTCAGAACAGAAACTGGCGTTTGGAAACACATAAAATTAAACCTATCCAAAAATAGCTTTAAAAAAATCAGTTGCTTTATATCTTACATCTCAACGTCAAGATCCCAGAAGTTTAACTTTAAATACTTGGGGTTTACATACTGTAGAATCTTTTTATTCTGCAGAAGACTATGGCATTCAGGAAACAAATTTTGGCAAAGAGAAGGAAGGTTAGAGGGGAGTGTTAAACAAGCAAAAATCTGCTTTAAAAAGCAGATGCAATCTTGTAAATATACATGGGCTTTCAGAATCCCTACCCTTATGGATATCCGTCTGAAACATGTCGTGGGGCTTTGTTGTGGGTGTTACACAGATTATGCTGTGACATGACTGGAAACTGAAGTAATTAGAGAAGAGATTAGGATAAAGTAGTGCTTCTATCCACCAAAGAATGTAAATATTTTGAATATTTTCGATAGCTCGCACTTCTCAATAACAGATCTCACCTGAAGAGTGACCTTACTGTGAGGGCCACTAAGAGAAAGCACAGAAGCATTTGTAGTCTTTCCTGCCTGCTTGAAATCAGCTGAGACATGGACTTTCAACTCCCATTCAGAAAATATTTCTAAAAGAAAAGTAAATTGCTTTTTGATTATTTGAAAGATTAAATTGCATTTAAATATCTATTTTATCTGGCCCAGATAATATTCCTGGAAACTCAAGGAAGCCCGTGCAGGACTGGTTGATAGCTCCTGCCCGTGTCACCTCTGCCTGTGGGGCTGCTGTCTGTCAGGCTGGGTAAGAAGAGATTCCACCTAGGACCACGTGCCATCACCTGAGCAGCCACAGAAGACTAGCAGCTCATTGCACTCATATATCGCATGAGACATGACTAGGTAGAATAGCTGACTAACGTTTGGGTGAAGTATTTGGAAATGCTTCCTATCCATGTGACCGGTTGGACTGTTGGGATAATAGTAGGAACCTATAACTTGAGATGTTTAAAGCAAGACTGGTCTGAATGTGAGAAAATGAGGAAATGTGCGATTAAGGCAGCACAAATGCAATTATAAATCTATTTTTTTCACCTCTGTTTTGTTGGATTCTGTTTTGTCTACCAGAGATGACTGAATGTCATGATGGACATTAATAATTAAAATAAGTTTGACCATGTCACCTTCTCGTTAGCTGCTGCAGTTTTGTCATTCCTTGTTATCACAGGAGCGAGTGATTGGGAGGAAATTGTGAGCCAGTTTGTAAACGAGGGACTTTCCCTGCTGGAGCCAGCAGCATCAAGTACTAACCTTCTCCTTGCTGAGTCAAGAAACCTTATGAGTCAAGAAAGCTCATCAGGTCAAAACATGTGCTCCAGAGTGTCTGGCCTAAGCAGGCAAACTTTTTTCTCGCTGTGAAACACAGTTTTATTGTGTTCTACTTGATAGCTGCACTACAAGAGATGCAAAAGAAACTCCAGGGTTCAGCTGGAGCCGTGCTGCTCAGCCTCTGCAAACAAGCTAAGTATGAGCACGCGAATGCATGTACAGACTTCATTGTCATAGTTTATTGCTATTAACTTCTCTGATTGCTCCCTTTGATGCACAGACAGTGAAAAGAAAGAAGAGACTATTTCATACATGAAATTTCACAGATCTCTCAGCAGCCTGAGGTGATTTGCTGGGTTTCTCTGGTCTCTTGCCCACACCCCCGCTTTTTTTTTTGGCTTTGTAACATAGAGGGTCACTATCATGAAATATTCATATACATACACGTATAAAGTTGTTTGACTAATAAAATTATTTAGCTTACGTTAAAGACAAAAGTAGACTAGAACCTTTCAGCATGTGAAAGCCATTGGCACATTTTGCCTGCAGAAGCAAGATCTGTTGCTTAACATTTAAGGTTATACGAATACATCTTTAAGGCATCCTTGTGGTTATCTTAAGTCAAGTACTTTGAGCACAACACACTGTATACAGTTCTTAAAAAGGATGAGTCCTCCAATTGAAGGACCTTCCCACTTGTATTTTAAAGATTGCCTTTCCTTTTACAACAGGTAGAAGACCTTTATTGTTTGCTCTGACTTGAAACTCAGTTTTGAGGTTGATGATGTAAAAAAAAATAAATTGCTATTTCTAACAATATAATTGGAAGAAAGGAACTTTAAGAAAGTGGATTCCCCTAAGAGCATGTTCAGTAAGTGTGTTCCTCCATTCTGGCATTTTGTTGACTGTTAATAGGCAATCAGGAGCCATTCCACATATTCTTACAGTGTTTAAGTTTTGCAGGATTTCTAATAAATGTTTTTTGCACATACAGCAGGTTTTTGGATCCTGATTGAAGGTGGATGGACCTTGCAACATCTCCTGGACCCCGTTGTCCAAACCCTTGGCTCTGTCAGTGGGTACAGTGCTCCCTACGACGTTCTCAGGGACTGATAGAGGACACAGCTCAAATCTTATGGCTCCAGCTAGTTCAGAGATGAGACTCACAAATGTTTCTTTTGATCTAAGTTTGGATCAGTAGCCAAATACTGTGAGAGAATGAATGCAGTGGAGTCTTTGTGAAGCCATGAGACCAAGGAGAGAGACAGACCAGAGGTTGGTGAGAGCTCTGCTTTCCCCCTGCCCTCCTGGGGCAGAAATGACAGGACCACGAATGTGGTCCTGGACTGAAGAGATAGAACAAAATAGACAGACAAATGCTTATTCAGTGATTTCAGTTCCTTTGTAGAGGACTCTTAATGTTTTAAGCATAAACTTGAAACTCTTTTTCTATTGCTTGGACTTATTACAGTCTTTGCTGGTGTCTTCTTTCACTTCAACCAAGGTGCAGTGTCACCGATCTGCCGTTTTTGTCTCCATGTTAGGAGAAGGCAATGGTCATGATACCGGCTATTTTTACTGTATGGGTAATGTTTTGGCTTCTTTGTATCCAAAATACTTTGGTATTTTTAGCATATCTTCAGTGAGACCGGCATCCTACCATAGCACTGGCATGCTGTACGACTGCACTTGGAGGTGGTAATGACAGCCCAGAAGTTCAATGACATGGTTTGAAAAGCTTATAGGGATGTTAGCTTGCATTCTCTAAAAAGACAAATACCAACTTAAAAAAAAAAAAGTGCAAGCTACTAAAAGGAGTGTGAATTCCTGCCTTATTTCTGTTGAAACAAAGCACAGAAGGCAGAGCTGTGAATGCTCCTGCTGCTTAATTTAGCTGGTAGCTATGAACAGAAGCATTTCCATTGTGCTGCTCATTTGAACCTAGGTTAACCTTACATGGTTCTTAAAATCCTCTCCTGCTTAATTTTAATTACAGCTTAACAGGACAAGTAGACCACACCACTGGGAGTAACAGGCTCAGCACTTCACATACAGCTGAGGTTGCCAGCATCCTGATGCTATAAGTCATGTCACCAGCGCCCAGGAGGCCCATGCCACAGGAGTCAGAGGGGAACTGATAGTGGCAGGAGCTCCTCAGAAGTCTTTTACCTCCTTGTGGGAAGGTCCCAAGTTTGGTCGGATGTGGCCAAGCAACAGCAGTGCAGGTGTGGTGATCCGGGTATAAGGTCACAACAGTGGTGTCTCTTAAAGCAGTTTTGGATTAAGGTGTCTGGCAAGGATGATCTCTAGAAGATAGTCCATGGTCTGATCCAAACACTTGACTGCTTTTGGAGTCTCTCAAATTTGTTTTTAATAAGTGCAACTCCAAATAGAGCCAGAGACAAGGGAGCAAATAGTGGAGCCATTTTGGTAATGAACACCTCTAGCTTTGTCCAGCCTGATGTCTAGCAACCTCCTCAGGTTTAGAATGTAAGTGTTTTATTCTCCCACTGGTTTGTCTTCCTAAGAAGATAACCAGCTGTATTCTGGACGCTGTGGGCCTCTGGGATGCCTCAACTGGCCAGTTCAAAATAGGGTCTGGGGGTAACAAAGGTATGGATGACTGTGGTGGTGTCTGCATCTGAGGGAGATCAGTCCTTTGGCAGGCTGGAGATAATGCACGCGGCTATTAGCTGCCCGATAGAGTTTCATGGGACTCTTATTTCAGTCCATTTCAATGTCAGGAAGGCAGACACTTTCAATAAAAAGAGTGCTCACAGATTTTATTGGGGCATTCAATGCTTTCAGTTCCCAGCTGTCATCAGCTCCACTTTAGTCATATAGTTGTCACTTTATCCCCCTGTCTGCAATAGGTCTTGAGAGAAGAGAGATACTGATTTGCTAGGCTTTAATGAAAAGGAGACTCACGTTTCCAGGCACTTAAAGTTTTACTCACATGAACAAATTCTACTAAAATAAAGTATATCTTTACATGGTTACATTCTCAATTGATAAGTAACTTCCATTTCAGACACATCTGAGCAATGGGATTTTCCAAAGCCAGAACAGAGCAGTTCGAAACCAGTCCCTGAGTCTGTACTGACAGGAAAGCCTGTGTACATAGGAACACGCAGCTTCTTCCCAGTATCTCCTGAGGCAGAGCTGATCTTTGACACCATCAGCAAGGCTCTGAGGGTTATTTGTCAGTCATTTATTAGGAATTATTTAGCTGCAAAATTTCATCATTCAGTTTTATCAGTGCCCAGATGTTGCCATCTAGTCATCAGCTTCTTTACCGGGGATATCCTGATCAACAATATATTTTTTTCCAACTGAAATTTGACTTCTTACTTGCGTAGCCATTTACAGTTCTCGTGTCGTCGATTCAGAAATGACCAAGTAATTGGCGAAACCTCAATCTATTAATGAAAAAAACTTTTAAAAACATTTATCTGTACCTTCAGAAGAATACTGCTATTTGCTTAAAATCACAGTTTAACCAGTCCTAAATATTTGCCAGTCTCCTAAGAAGAAGCCCCTTCCAGTTGATGCAAGCTGTAGCCCCAGCCTCTTGAAGCAGCTTTTACTTCTTGTAGAAGCCCAAGTAAAAGGACTGGTGTTCAGCACTGTGTGCTTTGCAGGTCCTGAACAAAATGAGCTGAGCTGAGAACAAAAGCTCAGCTTTGACTCTTACTCCACTGGCTCAAGTTAGTTCCAGTCAGATCCTTAATGTTACTTTATCTGCAGGATTTTTGTTTTGGTTTTCTGTTTTTGGTTTTGTTTTTTTGGGGGGTTTGTTTGGTTTTTTTCATGATCAATGCCAACTCTGTTGGGCAAATACAGGATGTATAGGGATTAAAAAAAATCCAGCTGCCAACAAGAAAAAGTGCTTTGTAACCACAGTTTGGAATGGAAACAATTTTCTAAGATACAGATCAAACTGTGTTTATAGACTCAACTATTGGCAGCTTTTCACTGAGCTATTTCCTGTGTGCCTATTGCATAGAGGAATAATCTAAATGCTTAAACTAACATTTAAAACCATACAGTACACGAAGAAAATACTGTGTGAAGCAGCACAGAAAAAACAATGATGTTGAATTTTCTTTTGTTTCCATAGCTAATACTCATGGGAGAAGGCAGTACTGCACGCTGAGTGTCACTTACCCCAGGTCTTCGCAGGAATTGATCCTTACTCTGGCTGGTGTGTACTTTCTGCTAATGTTATTTTAATTGCTAAAAGAAAATATCCAAGTAACAAAAATTTCCAAAAATACCACCTAAAGGTGTCAAGAGGAACTTGGTAAAAATTACATACAGTTACTTTAAGTGCAGTAAGTTGTTATTCATTAGGGAACTGAGGCAGACAATCGAAGACATGGACAGATGAGAGGAATCTGATTTCCCTTTAGAACAGATGAGAAATCTGTGAGTATGATGATTACAGGAGTAGGCTTCTTTGTTTCCCCTCAGTTTGAAATGACTGCAACAACTTTTTCTTGAAGAAAAAGCCTAGAGTTCATCTCTGAAAAGTTTTGAATCTCTTCAGTGGTTTTTAATGGGCCAGAGCCCCACTCCCAGATTTCAAATGCAAATGTGGCATAGCTGACTCCTGATAGCATCAGTGTGGTCAGTGCAGTTGAGCTGTGGTGCCCATGCAGATTTTTACCACTGGTAATTTTTATCACTGGTGTTCTGCTCAGCTGGAGTTCATTCCTTTTATCCAAGCCATGTTGCAGCTAGAGAGGACGGCAGCTCCGATATGAAGAAAGGTTTAAAGTCAGGAGAGTAACTTAGGTTGGACGGGACCTCTGGAGGTCCTCTGCTCAGCCCCAGCACAGAGCAGGAGCCACAGAGGTGAGCTTGCCCAAGTCCAGCGCCAGCCAAGTTTTCCATGTCTCCAGATGTCATTTCCACAGCTTTTCTGGGCAACCTGTTCCAACATCTTACTATGAGATGAAAAAAAAAAATGCCATCAGATGTGTTTATACCTTTCTTGTTTGACTCTGTCCTTACAGCTTGGGATCATAGTTCTGGAAGATGTAGTAAAAGGCTTAGCTTTACGACTGATTCCAGACTGAAAAATGAAAGTTTTTGTCGGGGATGAAAGCTTAACTATTTGAACAGGTAAGATCAGTTTATAGGAGAAAGCGCTGGGCTTTTCCTTTGCTCGGGCCAGATGATGTAATTGTGAATGGATCTGCTGGAGGCAGATGCATTAATTGTGCTCAGTGAGTGCACTGCCAGAGAAGCACTGACAGAAGTACTTGTTTTTATGCATTTCTTGCATGCCACTGTGCCTGAGATGCTGTTCCTAACCTGGCCAGCTGGCACTGCAGTGTGGCTGTCAGAGGGGACAGAGGACTCGCAGCTCCTCACCTGCTCAGCAATGAGCATCGGCCTGTCCCAGCCACTGCTGCTTCCTCACCTGCCACTTTTCCCAAGCCAAAGCATTCTGGAGTGGTTTTACATCTTGCTCTGAAATTCACACACAGAGTGTGTATTTAAAGGAATACAAATGGTTTCAAAAGACAGGATGGCAAAATGGCATTTCTAGTTGTTGCAATGTGACATACGGTAACTATCACGAGCTCTATTGTAGAGTCAGAGAAACCATAACTACTTTGTAATGGCTTTTTTTTAATATTGTATTTTCACAGGTATTACTGAGCTACTGTTGTTGGGGTTTCACATACAAAGGTTCAAAAATTTACTCTAATTTTGTTCTTCAAAAATATTTCATTTCAAATGCTCAAATAATTAAATCCCCTTCAAAATTTTGGTAAGAGAGGAAGTCTGTGACTACGTGCGATATCCGTGAGCTGCAGCTCTTTTCTCCAGAACTGAGGAGGCACTTCCTTCAGCCCAGTATTTGGGGGTTTGTTTTGTCCCGAGGCGGCGCTGTGCTTGGCACGCAGCAGGCATGGGAAGCCGCCAGGGGACATCCAACCCACCACCAAACGCCATGGCTCCTGGGCTCTCCACCCCCACAAGATAGGTGCATGGCAGATGGTTTTTAAGATGTGACGTATAGAAAACTGCAAAATACACTGGTTGACAGTGTGGTTGGAGTGGCTGACAATGAAACATATCTCCATGTAGATACTACCCATGGAGAGCTCCCTCGGTATTTTATCTCGGGAAGAAATCAATGACATACCGTTTCCCAGGATGGGTTTTGAACGGTGTGTTCTTGCTAATGGAGCTAATGCACCACATAGCTGAGCAACACAGACACTGAAACCAAATTTTTGCCTGCTTCAGCAGCCTTGATACATTATTTGCTCTGTCCTAATGCCATTTGTCTCTTATCTACATGGTATTTCGGTGGGAATACTGAAGGCGACTGACACCAAGGCCAACTTCATCAAGTAACACTTGGCTGGCGGTTACTCTGCTGAGCAGTTTCCAGAGGGCAAGTGGCTGTTCCCCACGCTGCCAGGCTCCGGGGAAATTGTGGAAAAACCTGCTGGGGAGCGAAACCTGCCACATGTGCAGCCGAAGCCCAGAGGGGAAAAGTAAGTTTGCAGCATACAGGTTTGTTTCTTTGGAGGGGGAAAACAAAAATCAACATCAAGGGAAAAGAAGTATGTCAAATATGCTGTGAATCTTTTGGTCTTTGGCAAGAAACATTACGCGCATGGCACATAATATGGAGAAGGCGATAGACTCATGGAACGGTTAGAGTTGGAAGGGACCTTGAAGATCATGGAGTTCCACCACCTCTGCAACGGGCAGGGACACCTCCCACCACACCAGGTTGCTCAAAACCCCATCCAGCCTGGCCCTGGACCCCTCCAGGGATGGGGATACCCCGGGGCGTAGTGAGAAACGCCCCCGAGTG
>VZRU01011995.1:33304-61328 GCA_013398155.1 Pedionomus torquatus | reverse complement strand
TTTCCAAATCCCCGGCTGCTCCCCGCGAGTGTGGGGGGCTGTTGATGCCGGCGTGTGCTTGGGCTGCGTGTCCCGGGGTGGCGGGAGGGGATGCCGCTGCGGGAGAAGGGGGCTGCGGCGGCGCTCCCGCGGCGCCCTCCCGGGCTTCACCTTCAGCCCACGGCCCGGCTTTGGAAGCGAACTTATTTCCATGGGGCAGTGCCAGCTTATATAAACTGCAAGTAAACAAGGACAGCAGAGCCCTGAGACTCGCAGGGTTTTCCACGGAGCTGCCAGGATGCCGGCAGGTTAAGTGAGCTGCTTACTCCACTTTGGAAAAGTTTGTGTCTTCTATTTTCTTTGGGCATGTGCAGCCTTCAGATTCGCTGTGAACAGCCATCAGGCACTTCAGCAAATCTAAATTTAGGTCCTGAATCAGTCCTCAGCGGTAACATCCTCACATCCGTAATTACTTTTTCTCGGCAATAAAAATTCCACATTAAAATAAGAGGTTCTTGAATTTAGACCGCTACTCTGTGTGAATCCCCACAGGTTTTCTTATCGTATGACTGTCGTTCTTTAGCTTCTGTTTGCTGCCTTTTTTTTTTTTTTTAAATGGTGCACTTGAAAAGCTTATCAATAAATTTTTCATCTTGCTGTTGTTCTGTTTAAATACAGAATTACTATAGTCCTTAGTTTAAATACAGGATTACTATAGTCCTTAGTTTTACAAGGAAACGTAATGAAAAGAAATGTGTTTAAGTAGCTGGTGTTAAAACCAGAAGAAACATGAATTGTTTTGATCCATATATGGAGAGACTGGAAAAAGCCGTTCCCCTCTTCATCACTATCTGAAAAGCAGAGCACAGTATCATTTTGAAATATTTCATACGCCTACATAGGAGGCAGAATGTCAATTTTGACCTCAGTTCAGCTGAAACACGAGGCTCTCATTTCTGAGCCTACATGTGTTGTTACCACAACATTTTACATTTAGATAGTGATTTATTTAATTTTTTCTTTAGCTAGAGTGGAAGGTGAAAGGAATACCTGGCGCTTTTTTTCTTTTTTTTTTTTTTTTTTTCCCTTGTTCAACACCATTTTGAAGCCTCTTGGGAAAGAACCGTTGTCTTGTTCTGTGTTTATGTGGAGGCTTAACATATGTATTTAGAGAATATATATAACGTATTAGAATACTAATTGAGAGTAGACAACGTTCTTCTGAACGAACCTTTGCTCTAGAACCAAAAGTATGTGCCTGATCCGTGTATCTCTGGAAGCTTTGTATTTATTTAAAATCGGCTCATTTCTATAACAGCTAACGATGTTGAAAACTTGCTCTGTGATACTGAACCGCTGGTTGTGCAGATACTTGCATGTGAAGCAGTTTGTTACTAAAATAAACACAGGCACAAGGGCTTTCAGGATCAGGGCCAAGTTCGAATAAAGGGGAGGCAGCGCTTGCAAACGCTGCTATCCGTTGCAAAAGCTGCAGTTGGAAGACTTACATGGAAGTGTGTGTATCGTCTGGATGGGAGTCAGCGAGCATTTACCATCAGTGACTCCTGGCAGCGCGTTGGCTGGTTCGGAGACAGGGTAGTTTTGAATTTGTGTGGTAGGCGGCGTGTCTCTGCAAGCAGTGGGGTTATTGGAGTGCGCTTGGAGCCGCTTGATTATTAATGTTTCTGCGGCGAGCTCTTGCAGATGGCTTGTTGTTGGGATACCTGGGTGGATGGTGAAAACAAAGCGGAGTTTGCTCGGTGCGATTGCTGCTGCTGGGACCCCAGGGCAGCCAGAGGCTGACACCAGATGTGCCACTGGGTGCATATTTAGGCACCTAGTACTTCCTAGGAGCCTGCCGTTTGGGGAATTGCAGGCTGTTGGAACCAGTGTGGAAGGACCTGCGCCTCTACTGCGAAGCAGGAAGGAATAGATATTTTTGTTTGCGGAAATACAGCTCTCAGATGCTCCATCTATTTATGTTACTGGAGCAGGGACCGCTCCTTGGGCTGTCTGGGCACAAGGGGAGGGCTTCAAGGCGGTCATCACCAGCAGGAGGATGCTCGCCCAGGCAGTCCCCAGTCCAAACTGACTTCTTGGAAGCGTAGGCATAGCCCTGTGCCTGCTGCAGCCCACCTCCCCGTCCTTTTGGTTAGTTCTTACTTGAAATAGTAGTGAAATTGTGTAAAGAGAAACCTTTACAGTGACACATATAAATTTCCAGGCTCTGGCTGGGGGAAGGAATACGGTTGCTGCCAAATCACTGAAAGGTTGCCAGAGATCCGCGTCCTCAGCCCTGCTTTCCCGTTTGCCTCAGATTCTGCTGTTTGGCTGACTTGGGCACCAGAGCAGCAAAACATTTCAGTGGAGGTGTGTGCAGGCTTCAAAATGGGCATGGTTAATTTTGTTCATTCTTTGAACTAAGTTAATTATTCAAATCACAAACAGTGTTCATATTGCAGTTTAGCTAAACAACTAAACCTCACTTTAAAAAAAAAAGAAAAAGCCAAATGATGAATCTTTCATCAAACAAAATGGTGGTGTTTCAGACCTTATCAGGGATCTCTTCTGTCATTAATGTTCAAAGCTAAAAAGAGAGTCAAAGTGACTCCGTTCAAGCGACAGTCTTCTTTCTGTCTCCCCGTCTACAGCAAACTTAGCTGGATTTGCAGAGCTGCTCCTTCAGTCCTCTAGAGAGGTGTCCATATTTTAACATCCGTTATTGGCATGTAAATAACTTTTTGCTGAGACTAATGTTCAGGCAGTATCAAAGAGCTTTTCCAGTTGCAGAGGGCTTTGAGTGAAAAAAAGTTGCCTGTTTTATGAGAACCCAGTTGTCCCCACTCAGTGGCTGAACAAACCACATCTGGGTTATCCCAGAGGAGCGTGAGGGTTCTCTGACTTCCTTTCCCTCTTTTTAATTGGGATGTATTTTCTCTGGTGAAGGGGTTGGTGCTTGCTTGAGGGTAAGGTGCTCACTCCTTGCACGGTCCCACCTCCCTGGACAGGATGCCAGGGATGTGGCAGTGCTGTGGAGTGGGCTGCTTGGATGTGCTCCGACAAGGGGCTCAAGTGCAAGTGGCTTTTTCAGTGCATAATTAAATACTTGGCCGTTGCTTGAAAGAAATTGTGTCAAGTTTTGGGAGCAGTCAGTGGAATTTGATGTGGTGTTGCATGAAGTTTTTGTTGTGTAATGAGATATTTCAGAACTTGACTACATTTCTTCTTCCTCCTTCCTTCCTTCCTTTCATGGTGGTGTGTTTGGCTTTATTTCCCACAAATCAAGGGATGCTTCTGTCTTAATTATAGGATAAAGCTGGTGAGGACAGTCCTTTCTGGAGTTTTTGGTTGGGTTTTTTTTGCAAAAGATATACTTACCTTTATTTATATACAGATCTAGAGCTGAATCAACATGGCTTTTTCATAGCCATTTAAGTAGCATGTTACACCAAAAGCATGGACTATTTCTTCATTGGCAGGAGTAAACTGGAAAAGTACTAAGTAGCAACTTTTCAAACCAATTGTACCTGAACTTGGCAGAGAAAAAGCAGCCGTTTCTGTGTAAGTATGTGTGACCTTTCAGCAGAGCTATCTCACTGCCATTTATCTAAATTACATGGTGTTAAAAATACAACCAAACAAGCCTGACTCTTTATTAATTATGTGCACATTCTGCTTTGACAGGCTGAAATCTAATTTTATGATCACATCAAGTTGTCTTTTATCCTTTCGGGCTGAGGTCTAATGCAAATGTTATACAATAGCATATGTGCTCATCTGTCAAAAGCGAAACAGTGTTCTAAACATTTGTCTTTCCCTCTCTTTTTGCCTTTCTTTCTGGGAACAGATTTAATAGAAAATGTTTACATAGCTTCGAGAAACGGGAAGGAGCCCAAGTCCCCCCAGGCCGGCGAGGTCCCTGAGCAGCGGCCACAGACGAACAGCATTACTGTTTCTAAGAAACGCAGCTGGTTGCAGCAGAGCACACACCGAACCCCCCCTCCGCCTCCAGAAGAAGAAGAAGGCACCTGTAAGGAAACGCATGGGGCTGTTCCCCTGGTACCCAAATCTCCCATCCTGCTGACCGAGCCGGCAGTGCCGTGGGCTCCTTCCATGTCACCGGTGGGGCGGGAGCGCCCCGCACGAGCCCTGGTGAGTGCCACGAGCCCTGCCGCGCCGATGAGCACTGCTTTGAACTTCGGTGAGGATAACGATGCAGATGATGAAGGAGAAATATGGTACAACCCCATCCCGGAAGATTATGAGCCCGACTTGCCAAGGGTCCACCTTTCTGCTGTGAATAGCCCTGTTGCTGTCAGCTCCCCAGTGGTTCGGTACAAAACCCTGCTTGGGGGTGACTCGGGGACGGCCATGGGTCCCCACGAGGGTCTTCCACGCTCCACGGAGAGCCTGGGGGACAGTCGGACGGCTCAGACTAGTGAAGCAAGTCAGGCTGATGCCACGCATTCTGGGGAGCACGGGCAGCAGCCCCGGCAGAGGTTTGGCTGCAAGGCTGCCGCTGCGCCAGCAGTAGAGGACAATCCTGCCTTTAAGTGTCCTTCAACAGGTAAGAGGGTTCGGGAACATAAAGGTGTGATGTCCTCTATTTTCTTTTAGAGAAATAATAAACCGTTCTTAAGTCCCTCTTTTCTCTTTCCCCTCTTTTTATCTTTATCAAGCAAAGTTCTGGTGGACACGTGTCAAGTTCATCAAAAATGATTCTGATTGTGAGACTGATATCTACTAACTGTAGAGCTGGGCAGTCTGTCTGTTCATGGCATGTCCAGGTGTAGTTGTCCTCCGTGCAATTGGGCACCCACCTTGCTGAAGATCAGGGTAAGGTAATACCTTGCTAAAGCCCTGGTATCGTGAGGACAGTCTGGCTTTCATTTGGTAGCCAGTGTCTAACCCTGGCCTTAGATTCCAGCCCCCAACCTACTTAATGTCTGCAGAAGCTTCTTTAGCTTGCTGTCTGGGACTTTTTAATAAAGACTTTTTGGAAGACTGTCTAAACGCTATTCATCACATTGCTCTCTGTAATTGCTGTCTTGTTGACTGTCTCGGGCAAATCTAATAGACTGGAGAGGAGTGGTTTTCACTTTCAGAAGCCAGCCCTTTGTTCCTTGTTATCTTTGGCTGAGTGTTCGATAGTCTCATTTCCATAATTCCATTAGTGTGTGAATGCAGCATCTTATTACAGATTTTTCCCAGTCTATTACAAAAAGCCAAACAAAAATAAAACCACACCAAACAAAAGTGAGCAGAAAAAATCCCCAACCCTTTCCAAAAAGGCATTATTTTTAATTACTGACGTGGCTTTACGTTATCGTGACCTTAACCCTAGTATGGTGTTGAGAGCTAGAAACTTCTAGGAGACAGGGAATTCCAGGTTCTCCTCTGTGGAGAAAATTCGTGCTTTTTGTCACTGGTGTTTAAGAGCCTGTATTTTCGCCCAGCTCAGCAGAGAAGACCTCAAACACCAGCATCGGTATTGCCCTCCAAGTTGCCCCCATCAGTCCCAGCAGGTTTCTGGCCCTGTGTCCCAATGTGCTGGGAGCTGCTGTGCCTGGATTCCCAGTGCGGAGATTGCTTCTGGGAACTGGGCTTGTTTTCAGAGGCACCAAAGCAACTGCTGTAAACAGCGGAAATAAAAACAGTCAATCTTCTCTCCTGGGAGCTCATATTTAGTTCTTTTTGTGGAAATACTGTAGATACAAAGGAATTTTTAATTTCAAAGTGTGTTAAAGTTATTGGGTATTTATTTAGAAATAGCTCACTTTATAGCTGCATTAAATAGACCAACGGTATTTGCTTGCAAGATAGATGAAATACCATGTTCTTATGTAGAAGGTTGGGGTGGTTTTTTTTTTTTTTTTTTTTTTTTTTTTTTTTTTTCCCATGATTGGAGCCCTAGACTCTTGGGAGAAGTCAGTAAGAATTTAGGAAAGCCATGTGTATGTCCTGCAAACTGTTTTACTCCCATTTAGGTGGTTAATCTCTCAATATATAGGTGACTTTTTTTTTTAAATCCCTTTATGTAAGAGGAAGAAAGTCAAAATTGTTTTTCCTCTGAAGTATTTATTTCTGAAAAAAAAATACCTATTTAAAGTGTCTCATGAAACCAGGAGAAAAGTGAGAATTGCCCCTGATCAGTTTGTTATGCGTGGAGTTAATTAAGCTACTTTAAATGCAGCTCTCCTTTTGCATGTATTGAATGGTGATCACATTGGATAGATTAATTGATGATGAAGTGGATCCCTGCTGCTTGGTAATTGGCTTCATTACGGAGAAGTGGTTTAGTTCTTCTATTTAATCCAGTTAAGGTGTCTACAGTTATTTTCAGTCAAATTTAAAATGACAGCTCATCCATAAAAGATTACCGCATGAAGGGTGACGTGGCTAATTGAACTTTATTTGTGTTAGGACCTTGTTTGAATTACAAAACTGCAGTGAAATTGATGTCTATGTTCTTGAAGAGCTGGGTGTATCCAGCAGCGACTCTTGAAAAATACGCAAATACAAAATGCTTTGGGGAAAAGTCTGCATATCTTTCTTCTTGATATGATTTTGTGTATGTCAGTATCGGTTAGCATTAGAGTCTGAAGTACTAGATTTTGAGAAACACAGACAGAAAACAACAGGGCACTATAAAAGCCAACAAAATATGTAGTTGTTCACTTTGTTGTTTGCCGTTTTCTTCTTTGGATAATGGAATCAATTTTACCTTTAAAATTTTAAACTGCTGCCTTAATTGGATTTCCAGCTTCCTAGAAAGAAGATAGTAATGAATTTTTTTTCGTTTGATTTTTGCTGGTTTTTTTTTTTTTGAGAGAGTCTTTATTAGACAGGTGATTAAGAAAAAATATAAATGATAGAATGGGAGTCTTTCCAAACACAGCAGCAAATAGTTATTTCTTGTAAATGTTATCAATAAAATGGATCATAGTTTTAGAGGTGCTAATTTACCCCATAGTCTTAATTTACACTGCTGGTTGCTGGTGTTAATCTGGTTACTTTCTACAGTAAATGTCATTTAGGTTAATAGGATTTGTCAGGTAATTCCTTCATGAATAATTCTAGGCATGCTGGCTTTCGAAAAGGAACTAAGAAAAAGGTGCCCCCGTAGCAGACCTTGGAAAAATAATTCATGTATTTTGTTTATAAAAAGTACACCAAAGGTAAAAGTAAGAACATAGTTCAGTTCCAAGCTAGTAATGTAGAGGCACAGTGTCAGCTTGTCTTCGTATGTCTGTGGAAGAAGAATTTAAATGGAAAGGACCCTGGAGGCTGTCTTCAATTTGATGTCTCCTTGCACAGGCGAAATGGTTTTTCTTGGAAAGTAGGAAAAAATCTGTTATGTATTGATTTTTTCATATTGCATTTACATTTTTTTGCATGCATAAAATGTTTGTGGATTTTTTTTTATTTCAATTTTTTTTTACAGCTGCTTAGGATTGTACTCTGTTTTTATAGATGTTCATATCACCTGCAAAATGTTGCAGAAAACCAGCCTTTTGTAATGTCAGTTTCTGTGACAGATTTACATCATGGGGCTCTGAATAGTCCCTTCTGAAGAATTTGTGATATTTTTGCTTTTGGGGAGGATTACTGCTGGAGGTTTACTAATAGTCTCCACCTAATCAGTGGGATCGTTTCACATGAGTCTGTTTCTCAGAGACATCCTGGTAGGACTCACGCGTTGCAGCTTGCCAGGATCTGAACTATGCATTTGCTGCTGAAAATGTACGTGCGTTAGCTGTCTGGGTGGAAAATCCTGGTAGAAATCACCATAAACAGATTTCTCTTCAACACTGTAGGAAGTGAAGATTGATACCACATTCTCACTTCACCCCAATACATGCCAACTGGAGCTTGGATTAAATCATAATTGGAGCTGCAGTGCTCTTTCTCCACTTAGACTGTGACCACCATCCTAGTTTTGAAATACATCTTTTTGGAGCCAAAACAGGCAAATATTTTGCATGCTTAGATGTTGCAAGTGAGCTTCCAGCAGTATAGAGTGCAGTGGGCGGAAGATCCTATTTACCAGTTTCCTTTCACAGTTTCAAATACTGTTTGCTTACATATTTTTATTTTCCAGATGGAAGGTGTTTTCTGTTTACCCATTTTTCAGGAGCAAGGAGCCTTGGTTTCATGAGACAGAAAAGCACTTACGTGAAGTATTTGTGTTAATGTTTGAGATACCAAAAAGGGTTTGGTATGTGGTAGAAAGGTCCCTCCACTCCCTCCTTTTCCTGCAAAGCTGAAGCCAGTTTGTTGGTGAGCTTTTAGGGAGCTTGTGCGCTTGCTTTTGAAGGTCAAAGGCTTATTCATGCTTGTGTCTTTGATCCATGGGGTGATGATACCTTAAAGACCTGCCGATGAAAGAGGCAAAAGGATGTAGCAGCATCCTTTTGGAGTGGAGTAGGAGCCATTAATTTAAAATAGTCGTTGCCTTTTTCAATTTCTGATTTGTACAGAGTAACCGTTTATATGCTCTGACTGGGGAAATAGGGGCAAAGCTGCTTTTTGTGCCACGAAAGAGACAGTGAGGGGAGGAAATCTTGAGAGCAGCACAAACATTGTCTTGGTGTGATGCCAGCATCTGAGTGGGGCCAACTGCAGCCTCTGTGCATTGCGGAATCATTAAAGTTTAAAATACCTGCAACAAACTTATGCTTGTTTGTCTTTTAAGTCTGGTCAGAGATCTAAAGCGCTGTTGCACTTGCTTCTCCTTTCTGTAATGAGGTACCGTGCTTGAGGATGCTCTGAGGTCGCAGCTGGGATGAAGAGCAGGCAGTGGTCAGCTCTTTTACCTCTCAGCGTGGGTGGGCCTCAGGAGGTTACTCTCTAATCACTTCACATTTTAATTAATGGGCTATTTCAAGTAATTTATTTTATATCTTTTACTCCCACGAAAGTGATCCCTGGGTAGATGGGTTTCTCACAGCTTAATTAATGTCAATGTGCATCATGTTTGAAGGAAACAAACTACCATCACAGCATTCTTAGAGATTTTTGTTACCTTTTTAATAATTTCTCTATTCCTTGACTCTGCAGCATTATGTGGGAGGGAACTTGGAGGCCTCAGAGGCTGCATTGGTTGAAATAGTAATTTTTGTAGGTTCTTTTCAGTTGTTTTTTTAATGATTTTTTTCTCAGTTGCTTGTGTGGATAGAGGTGATGCTTTCTTTATATCATAATTGAAATTGCTTCAGTTTGGTATGGCATGTATTCTTCTCTTGATGGCATTTACAGTTCTACTCAAGTTTTCTGTCACAACGGGTCTGGAACTATCTGAGGATGAGAAGGTATAATGGGCCTGCACCTGAGGAAGTTCACAGCCTCTGACATCAGTAGAGCCATGCCATTTCTGTCAGTTGAAGATCCACATCAGCATTTTATGTGGCATCGAGTGCAGAAAAACAGCAGCCTTGTTGGCTACACTCACCCATTGTTGGCTACAAGAACAGTTTTGAGACATTTGGGCTTTCTTCTTTTGATTTGCCACTCTCTTAAGACATTTTCCCAGTAAGCCACTGGGTTGATTTAAAAATAATGAAAATTAAAAATATAGGCAGGAGAGAGACCGTGATTTTGACAGTTATAACCACTCAGTATAAGCTGTATATCTTTTTTTCTTCTCATTTTTAAAATGAAATGGTTTACAGCTGTATCACTAATGCCATTATTTTAGAGAGATGCTTTTGGTCTTAGGTATAGTGTACTTACTAAGTCTGTCTGGAGAACGGTAGGAAAAAAAATAAATTACATATCCGCTTTAGATTGGTTGGTTCTCAGCGTTTCCATGAGCTATGCGAGTGGCTATTTGATACTTCAATAGCTTGCTGCAATAAGGAACTGACAGTTTTCTGACTTCAGTTGGTACCTCAACTCATCGTCCCGAAATGTACCCTGTAAGGTACAGGCTTTCTGAGGAACTTTAAAATAACTCAGAAACTCTACCGCAAGCAATGTTGCATGTAGAATAAATAGGGTAATGAAATATGCCTGTAAAACAGCATGTGCTGCTGGCGGTTGGTGTGGCAGTGATGTATGTGCCCAAGTACATGTAAACAGTGTTAAGCAGGGTCAGACAAGCATTTTTGCTGTGCTAAATCATTGCTGGCGTCTGGCAGGGGCTGTGTTGTAAGTGCTCTCTATAGCCAGAGTCCTCTTTTGCCCTGGGGCAGCGGTATGTGGGGGCACGGTCTGTTGGAGCTTCCCTGGGCCACCGAGGGGACAGCAGTGATTGCCTGGTGGCCGTCTGGGCTGGGAGGGGGGCATCTGGAGTCGTGCTGCACTGTAATCTCCTGGGCTGATTCTGTCTCTCCAGCTGTGCCTCTTTGATCACAACAAGGCTTTATCCTTTCACGCAGCTGTGAGCTGAGCAAAGTAAAAGGTGGCTTTACTAGTCAAGCTAAACAAATAGCTGATGGTTGCGGCCACTTACAATGTCAAGTCACTTGGCCTTGGGTCGTATTGTCCTTCAAAAGCTGTTTTTCTTTCTTTCTTACTTGTACTGCTAAAGCTTCTGAAAAGCATTACGTATATTGTAGAACAGCCCAGGTTGGAAAGGAATTTGGAAGATTATCTGGCCCATCTTTGGTGGGAAAAGGAGCCTAGATGAGATTACCTAGCACCTTGTTCAGTCGCATCTGGAAGACCTCCAGTGATGGGGACTCTATCCCTGCAAACATTGTTCCAGTGATCAATTGCTCTCACTGTAAAAAAGAAATGAAACATATGCATATAGATGTAGTCAGCTCCGTCACGTAAAACTGACCATCCCTTTGCTGCCTCGATAGTCATTTACACGTCAAGTGCCTCTTAAGTTTCGTCTCCTCCTGCCATCCTTCCATAAGGGTATTTTGAAAGTTTAACTGCTGAGGTGGGATATACGGTGGCAGAGCGAGTCGGGACAGGGAGAGCGAGGAGCTTGTCTGCAGCACAGCCTTATAACTTGTTAAGAGGCAGAATGCACAGCTCAGTTCCTCTGGCACCCTGGTGAGAAACCCGTCTGAGATGGGTAGGCTGGGAAGCGAAGCACTAGCGGCCTGTGCTGTAGCTCCTTTTGCAGCTTGTTCAGAGCTGTGTCATGTACCCTCTTTAAAATTGCGTGCATACCTCAGCACATTGCTGGCTTTAGTGGAACAACACGTGGCTCAATGCTGATGGGAATACCATCCTGCATAATACTCAACTGTTAAGGTTCTTCCAGCCGCATATTTTATTTTAACTGTTTGGTGCTGGTTGCGGCAGAAGTCGGACGCCTGGATGTTGGAGTGTTATATTGACTCTTCAGTTTTAATGAGCTGGGGTGAAATTTAATTTGCTGGCCTGCTTTTCCAAGCCGGTGCCAGAGACTTTTGACAGAAAGGGAAGATTAATGTTAGTGGGCTGAAGTATGGCACTGATTGCTGCGGAGTGCTCCCAGCCAGCCCACCAGTGGGACTGTGCTGTGATTTGCAGTACAAGGGAAGGCTTTGTCCACTTTTATCAAACGCCACATTTCTAACTAGCTGCTTGCCAGAAAAGCACAGCAGGAGTGCTGGAAATAGCCCTTCCCCTGTGAGGGAACTACTTGCATGAGATGCAGGGTTAAATGAATTTTCCTCTGTCGCTCTGGAAAACAGATTCTGTGCATTATTCATCATAACTGGAACTTTCTCTTACAAAGATAGTCTTTTAAGTAACTGTCTGCAAAAGTTATTAAAGCCAAACGTCTGTTGGGACTAGAACTAGCCTTTGTAGGGGTTTTTTGGGGAGGGGAGGAATGCCAAAAACACAACAAATTACTTTGGTCTAAAAAAAAGATTGCCTGATTTAACTGTTTAAGATAAGTGAAATTATAGTTAAGTGGGGCAAATTAACTTAGATGAACAGGAGACTTGTAAAAAATCACTACCTGTATGGTGATTTGGACTTGAAGTGATTAGTTTAGAAGAAATCTGTAAGAATAACCTCTGTAAAGTATGTTTTGCTGAGTATCTTGTGGAAACAACACTTCTTTCTTCCTTTTTTGTATGCTGTAAATAGCCTCTCTCTCTCCCTGGCTGGCAAGGGGAGGGTGACCAATGGGTATTGGTGTTAGAGTCTCTGTGAGCTGCATGGGCTTACTGTGCCCCACCAGGTTAGTGTGCTAAGGGGCTCTGTGGTACCTGAGCCTGCATGGGCAAGGCTACACAAGTCCTGTTGGGACCTGCTAAAATTTGCAAAAGCTATGAGTGAATGGGAACCAGTGTTGGCTTTTTCAAGGGATAGAAAAGTGACTCGAAGTGAAAGCACTCATGTAATTTTATTGGTATCTATCATTCTGACCTCAGTTCCCCTCTTACATGCTTCATTAACTCAAATTCATTGCTGTTCCTGCAGTCATTACTGCCTCATGCTGGTGAAAGTGAGAAAAGCTTTTGCTATAACTTGTTAGGATTTCCTTGAGTATCAGAACGTGAGATGAACCTCAGGTTCCTCTCTAATTGCGTTCCTTGATTTAGGTGTCTTGTAGTGCTAAATTGAGGGTCTCTTTTTTACTTTTTCTTTCCTCCCACTTTAGCATCAGTGCTTACTGTTATGATTTTTATCTTTTATTTTTTGTACCTTGAAAGGTGGGGGATTTCCCCTGACAATATCACTGTGGAACTGTATAATTTAAGCCCTGCCCTAGGAATATTCAAGGCCAGGCTGGATGGGGCTTTGAGCAACCTGGTCTGGTGGGAGGTGTCCCTGCCCATGGCAGGGGGGTTGGAACTCAGTGATCTTTGAAGTCCCTTCCAGTTCTAACCATTCTATGGTTGCATCAGGAATGATGGAGAGTTGCTGGCAGGAATGAGGCAGTGCAGGATGCAGGGTTTGGAAGGGATAAATCCTTGTTGTGTTCCTCATCCTGCAGCAGAAAGAAGGAGCTCAGAGGAGTGGAAGAAAAGGTGTGAGAGACTGCCTGCATCTACACGGGAGGGATTTAGGGCTTTTCTGGGCAACAGAGGGATGAGCACAAGAGTGTGGCTGCATTGTTGACTAGAGATGAGCCTCTGTCCTCTAGATTTAAGAGGAGTGAGCAAAACTGATGTGTTGGTTATGTAGCTAACTGCTTTGCAGACAAGGGTGCATTTGCCATATTCCACTGTTTGCCCATTTAAGACTGATTTTGTTGCACCTGTGCCCTGGGAATGCAGCCACTTTTGCTTCTGCAGGAGATGCAGCACAAATGGATTGAGATGAATGCGGTGAGTGGGGTAGTTCCATTGTTTATAAGTAGTTTCTGGCCCTTTCATCTGCATAAAGCAGAAAAAACCTGACTATGAACTGCCAAATTTGGCTGACCAAGTCAGCAGAGCACAGCTTTCTGAGTGCTTGCGAACATCTGACTGATGAATGAATGACGGTTGTCTGAATGAATTGCTCTTATGAAGTTATGACAAAGCAATGTTTTCCCTTAATTCAAGATTTTTTTTTTCATTTTTGTGAACTGTAATTACTGAACAGTCTAAAAGTTTATTCTTCCTTCTCTTTTCTTTGAAGGGTCTGGAGTTATACTTGCACACAAGGCTGATATACCCTCCACAGAGGTTTCTCCTCCAAGTCCCAGTCCTCTGAAAAAAAGCGGATCAATCAACTGGCCTTTCCCTGACAGAATCAAATCTCCCAGGACTGTGAGGAAGCTTTCCATGAAAATGAAAAAGCTGCCAGAGCTGAGCAGGAAACTGAGTGTCAAGGGAACTTCAAGCCATACTAGTTCAGATAACCCTCCTTCCCTGCTGAAAGGTAGCTGCCGGGATACAAGCCATACCGTGTCTTTGCCATCTTCTGGAAGCTCAGCTACCACTGCCAGCAGGAATGTGATAAGTCGTTACCATCTTGACAGCAGTGTGTCGTCGCAACACACCTACAAAAAGAAAAGCTCAAGGAGCTCCAGATCCTTCAACAAAGGTGGTTACCTCAGCGATGGTGACTCTCCTGAACTTATAACAAAATCAGGTAAACATGGGCAGGAAACCAAGTGTGGGAAAGGAAAGGAGAGCCTTCCAAGCAACAGTGGTAAAACTGAAATAGATATTGATGCTTTCAGGCACTATAACTTTTCTGATCAACCCAAGTGCTCTCAGTACATCTCTGGACTCATGAGCATTCACTTTTATGGTGCTGAAGACTTAAAGCCACCAAGAATAGACTCAAAAGATGTCTTCTGTGCGATACAAGTTGACTCAGTAAACAAAGCAAGAACAGCCCTGCTTACGTGTAGGACAACATTTCTAGATATGGACCACACATTCAACATAGAAATTGAAAATGCTCAGCACTTAAAGCTGGTGGTCTTCAGCTGGGAACCCACCCCACGGAAAAATCGGGTGTGTTGTCATGGAACTGTGGCTCTTCCCACTCTCTTCCGAGTGACAAAGACACATCAGCTAGCTGTCAAACTGGAACCAAGGGGGCTTATTTACGTCAAGCTGTCTCTCATGGAGCAGTGGGAGAACTCTCTTGACGGGCTCGATGCAGGTCGGGAGCCTGTGATGTTTGGGGTAGATGCTCGAAAAATTGTAGAGAAGGAAAATGTGGGCTTGATGGTGCCACTTCTGATGCATAAATGCATTCTGGAGATTGAAAAGAGAGGCTGTCAGGTATTGTGCATATTTTAATCTGTTCTGTTAATGTTTCTTTGTTGGGATAGCTGTTGTTTCAGAGCACGAACAGTGTTGGGGAAAGGAGGAAAAAAAAAAGCTGCTGTTTTTGTTTGGTGAATATCGTAATGTGGAAAGAGTAACAGGACTGTGGAATTGATGCTTCCAGGCTCTGATTTTGTTAAGGACTGTGCAGTCTCAAGCCTGTAGGCCAAAGATTCATTTCTGCCAGCACTTTGATTGCACACAGCATTAAGATGAGGAAGAGACACTGAGGGGCTGAGTTGCTTCTCCACACCATTGGTCCTTGCCTTTCTTCAGATAATTTCCAGAATCGGGACAGGACGTGAATGCTGTAAGGCGGTAGTGCCCAGTGTCTTCTCTTCATCCTAATACAGTTTAGTGATTGATGTAACCCTAACAGACTAAAATACATAGGAGAAATGAGATATGGAAATGAATGCCCAGTTATGGATGCTAGCCAAGAAGTCTGTTAGGAAGAAAGATGCACAGCCCTAAGGTGGGATGTTCCCCTTGGCAGTTAATTGGGAACTGGAGGGAGGACTCTTGCATGCCCTTTCACAGCATGTGTGCCCTTGTTTTTTGTTTTTTGTTTTTTTTTTAACAACTGTTCTTGCTCAGGTGAAATTGAGCAATAATCACACCTACCACTGTTACTATTTTAAATTGCTGACATGTTGTTCCAGGTGTTATGAGATTAACTCTGCTATTTATGATCTAGGTCATAAATATGGGCAGAAATTATATTTCTGTGTTATTTCATGGCTGGAAGTCACTACTGATAGAACTGTGAGATTCTTATTGTGAATGCGTCTCCTAATATCATGCAAATCAGTGGAAAAGAGAAGATTTATTCTTCCACTGTGTGTCCCATGGTTGCAGCATTTTATTTTGGGCTTATTAGTACCTAGTCATGCAAATGATATTGGGTAATCAAGGCAACACTGGTAATGAAGCGACTGTGATCTGAATTGTCTAAGTGTACCTGATGCTTTTAAGCATGAAATCTAATTTGTGTATTTGCGCAGGGACAACCAAAAATGCAAAATACACTGTTAACTTTTTGTTTAACCGTGTGCTTATCTGACATTTGACTTTCCTATAGACTGCAGACTGTTGGCATGGTTTGGCATCTCCACCTGAGTTTCATATGTGGCGTTTAGACAACTTCAGAGCGAAAGAAATTGTGTTAGGCCAATACTGGATTGTACTTGGTCTTGGGAAAGAGAGAGTACAGATTCCTTTGGGTAACTTTCCATTTATTTAGACAGGAATTAATATATGGACAAATACTCTTGTTTGCAAATCTAGATTTGCATGCTCTAAGTCAGTACAGTCTCAATCAGGGTAGGGCTTGGGGTTTTTGTGTCTTTTGAGTCTGTGATAGTTTTGAACTATCTATTTCTGCTTGGTACACCTGCCCCTATTATGAATACCTGTTCATTAAAATGAAGTAAATTTAGTATCTTGTAGTTCCTAATATCATAGGAATGCTTTGTATAAGTGGTGTTGATGAGAATGAAAAGTAAATAATGATAAAATGCAAAATTTGAGTGCATGAAGGCACATTATTGAAATAATAATTCAGTCCAGGAGTGTCATGGGCTTCATTCCTGTTTCCTCGAGCATGATAAAAAAAATCCCTGCTGTGCATAAAACTCTTTGTACAATTTGAAATGCCTGCAAACCAGCATCTTGTTGTCCTTAAAACAGCATCTTACAGATACAATAATGGAGGATTCGTAACTCTCTTGAGACATTGGTTACTGGTGTCAAATATAATTTAAATTTTATTTGCTATCTAGCTTATTCTGTATTTCTTTCTTTCCTAAGTTTGCATAAGATTGAAGCACTAAATTATTCCAATTTAAAGCTCATGTTCCGTCAATAAAATACTGCTCAGCACATTCACTGTTACGGAGAACATTAGTGTTACTCACTGCTTAACAGTCCCAACTGCGTCTTGTGCAATGTTTGGTAACGCACATTATCATTTGATGTTAATGGTTTGCACTCTTTGAGTTGACTTAAGGTACGTTTCCAAACAGTTCTTTTTGTAGCGCTTCCAAATGAGACAAAACCTGATGTCAGCTGTGAGTCTCCTGTGCGGGACAATAACTGACGTGTGGCTGTTGTTTGTGGTTGTAGGTGGTAGGACTGTACCGGCTGTGTGGCTCAGCAGCGGTCAAGAAGGAGCTTCGAGAGGCATTTGAGAGGGACAGCAAGGCTGTTACTCTCTCTGAAAGCCAGTACCCAGATATTAATGTCATAACAGGTAACACATTTTCTTGCTTCTCTTTTAATACAGACTTATGCCATGTTTGTAGTGTGCCTTTTAAGAGGTGAAATTGAGCTCTGAACTAGTTTTCTGTTGTCATTTATCAAGCTCTTAACTTGCTGCTGCGTGTTGCTAAAGGCTGGGTGAGAATGAGTGCAGTAACCTTGGGGATGTGTAAATGCGAAACAGCGGTGGTTTGGAGGGAGGCAGGTGTGGAAGGAGCCCCTTCACCAGTCACAGAGGGAGGTGGAAGTCTTGACAGGAGCCGAGATCCCCACAGCAGGTTAAACCTCTGCTGATGGTTTGTATGAGAGGATCTTGGAAAACCTTTGTGCTGGTAGTTGTATAGTATGTGATTCAAGGGCCATCTCAGATCAACGTGTTGTCCCCTCTTTCTGTTGGAGACTGCAGAATTTTCAGAAACAGATTTCCCGTTGCTTTGTGCAGGCTAGTTCAAGCTGCAGGAACATGCCTCCATTTGATCGTTTGCTTCTTTTAAAACATAATTAAATAGCAGCTTTCTCCTGCTTGCTGGAGGGGCTCTGTACTTGCTGTCATGCAGCAAACTCCTGTCAAAGGTGGGAAGGAGTTGGGAGTACAGGACCAGGAGGTCTTAGGAAGCCTGGCTCTATCTGCATCAGCAACGTGAGCATTTTTGCAGGAGTTGCACTGCACAACTAAAGTTGTTGAGGTTTTTTTTTTTTTGTTTACTTAAAAGCGGAACAGTTTTATAACTATTAATACTTGTTATGTAAACCAAAGTTGATCTAATTTCAGGCATCACTGAGTAAACCAATTGCTCCAGGAAATTAGGCAGGAGCATTCGTTTCCTACGTACCCAGGGATGAAAAATGTAACAACAGTAGTCAGGGTATAAATTTTCTGTGCCAAAGTCCTCTCTGTAACATCCAATATCCAGCTGGATGGGACAGTTTTACCCTGTTTGGTGGCTTATTTCATTTGAGTGTTATGGGAATCAACTTTATAATTTTATAATTACACACAGCAGTGTCAGAAGATACTGCTCCGTGACATTTACTGAGTTAAATAAACCTTTTGGTTCAGAACACCCAGCTGGTCGGTTCCCTTTACTTGCTTTGGCTGGTTCCACCGTTGGGTTCAGAGCTGCTCACTGGTGCCAGCGTTCCCAGCAGCAGCGACTTGTGTTTCTGAAGGAGGTGTACAGTGAAACTAAATAGTATAAAAGATCTTCTAAACTGGGCAATTTCTTCTCTTTACAAATAAATTAATGAGAAAAAGTGGTGATAATTTCTAAGATCAGGTTGTTTCGTGAAATTATCGAAGTCCTGTTTTCTTCACAATTTTCACAAATTAACTCAGAAGGGGAGAAAGAAACCCCTCTGCTACTTTCTGCCAAACAGCAGAGGCTGTCGGATATTGACTTGTAAGCCGGCAAATGGCAAAGTGCAATTTGGTTAGAGTAAACTCTTGGCTCATGGAAAACTTTGTGGTTTTTCTTTTTTTCAATTTTGTAATAATAAAACCAGGATCACACTCTTGTGCTCCAAGTAATCATTACAATGAAATAGTATTTGCAGAAGTGGTCCAGGAACGTCATGGGAAGGGGTGTAGGAACTTGATTCTCATGCATATAAAAAAGAACCTGCGACATTTCATAAGCATTCTGATTTTCCTGAGTGTGTTGTGTGCTCAGAACCAACCAGAACTGGCTGAAACAGAAGTCTTCAGCTACTGGGGAGCTCGTACTGATGCAGAGCGCTTGGAGGGGCAGCGGTGCAGTCTCACTGATCTTTCCATCTTAAGTCGATGTGGTTAAATAGAAAAGTGTACATCAGCTTTTTAATGTGCAAGCCCCATTGGTGATGGTGAACTTCTGGTGACTGTGCTTGGTCCTTTTTTTGGTTTGTAGTACTGAAGGGTAACTTTTGGCATCCAGAATTTGTATTGTAAGTGTAAAAAGACTACGGTCTTGCTGGAAAACTGCTGGGTATGCTTTTGTATGTGTTCTATTGCAAGAGGTTACTTTCATGCTGCTTTTCCTACATGGAAAAAAAATGGTTTTAAGAAGTTACATTAGAAAAAATGTGAATTCTTGCCCATGGTTCTCTTGCAGCCGTGCTGTGTGGTTGCCATTAGTGCCTGTGTTAGTGTTGTGTTGAAGGGACTGAGTGCAGGGGTGCTGTGTGACTTGGGAGGAGCGAGGAGGGAAGGGGTCTTTGCACCCACAACTGCCATTGACCAAAATACAGCCCACTCTCTAATGATTTGTAAACAGTGTGGTCTGGACTGAAAGGGGAACCTGCAATTTTTGCTGACAGACCTGAGGTACCACAGTGCTTAGTACTAGGAATAAAAGAGCCCACAAAAGCGCTCTCATACACATTTAGGAAACTGGCTTGAGATGGAATGTTTCCCTTCATGTGTTAGTGCTGTGTTTGCAATGCTGAAGCTGATGCACATGATTCATACTTTTCTAAGCCAAAACATGTGTTCCATAAAATATGAATCCTCAGCATAAATCTTGGCAGATTTGAAGAGAAGAGCCGCCTCCTGTCTTTTTTGAAATTTGAGTAGCTCTGCTTTTTCAAAAGATTAAAAAGATTTTTTTTTTGACAGCTCTCCAAAGATTAAAGAATGAACACTTAATGATTAAATCTTGACTGAGAAATGCTCTTGGGATTGGCACAGGCTTTCACACAATTAAGTGTGCTTGTGGCTCAAAGTGAAGCGTGCAGCCAGTTTTTGGAATTGACCAGGAGTTCTCTTGTTGCCTCATGTCTCTTCGCATCCACGTGAATTCATATCTCTGCATAAAGCGTGCAATACTGTTAACAGTTCAGCGGGTCAGAAAAATGAGGAATTAATGAAGTGGATGGCGATTTCTGCTCGCTGTCTAAATTTGTTGTGTGTAGTTGTGTCGAGGGGAATGTTGCTAGTGGGCTGGCAGCAGCAGGAAGCATAGATTCATGGAAAAAAAAAATAACAGCAGCCTCTGACAGGGCTAATTTAGCTGAGTGAATAGCAAAAGGATTTGAAAAGGTCAAGGGGCATTCCTGGCTCCAAAACTATCCTGGTTTACAGGGCTAAACAGGAGAAAGTCTTTTGGCAGGTGGTGGTCGTATGACTGTGGATGCTGTCACAGAAATTCCTTCTAAATGATTATTAATAGAAAGTTGTGAGCATTTCAACAGTATAAGCGTTTTCTTGCGTCCTTTCCAGGAGGGTATTGTTAGAAGTCTTAATATTTGGGTTTTTTAACTATTAGTCTAACAACCACTAAAACCCCATTCATACTGAAGTATTGGCCAGTCTTTAAAGCTAGCTTACAAGAATGCAAATGCTCGATTTCTTCATGTTTGTTTGTGTCTGTGGAAGGAATAGATGCTTAATGAAGCATTTGCCTGGTTGTTGCATCCCCCTAGAAGCAGCCTCTCCTCCAGCATATCCCCAGCTTCTGAAATGGCGCAGTGCAGCCCTGCAACTGGTAGGGCTCAGTGTAGGTCTCCTTTAGCCAGTGTCTGCTGTGGCTGTGGATTATATGTCACAGAAGTGAGCCGTGTGCTGGGGGACACAGGGTACCCAGAGGCAGGGGGGGAGTTGGTGTTTGCCTCTTGAGGACACCTGTTCACTTTGTGCTCTGATAGGTGAAAAAGCACTGTTTGCTTCGCCAAACGTGCTGCTGGCGCTGGCATGTTTGCTCATAAACAGAATAATTAATTGCTGGTTGTATATAAAGGAGAAGGTGTCATCAGGCTGAAGACTTTTGTGTTTGTAGGAGCTCCTTTCCTTGGAAAGGAGGTGAACCGCTACGAGCCCTTTCCTTGCCTCTCCCTCGCCCCAGTCCGGAGGGGGACCTGGAGAGATGCTCACCCTGCAGCCAGTGTACCCACTCCTGCGCATGCACCCCTCTTCTCTGGGTGCCATGCACCTTCCTCCCCTTCTTTCACGCCTTAGTTTGTGATGAGTTGCGTTGCATGGTCTTGGAGAAGCTGACAGAACTGCAGGGACAAGGAATAAGTCCCCCCTGGCCTTACGGGGACATTGCAGAGATACCTTCTGCCTCCTGGCTGACCCTGTGGGCATCCCTCTTGTATCCGTGGTTCACTGTGCTCTTCCTCTTGCTGTCGTCTTCCCATCCCTTGCTCACCAGTGCGAGGTTTGTCACTAACACCAAGGATTTTCTCATGGGATGAGTGAGACTGATGTGCCTTAGTGCTCCCAAAAATGAATCTGCAGCTTGTTAAAGGTGGTTGCTCTCGTGTCTCTTGTGAAGGTGTCCTAAAGGACTATCTGCGAGAGCTGCCCTCTCCCCTGATAACCAAGCAGCTCTACGAAGCAGTGTTGGATGCTATGGTGAAAAATCCCTTGAAAATGACAGCAAGTGGTTGTGAGAATGACCTAAGTGACTCCGAGCACACAGCAGCCCTTCTGGATTGCCTGCCAGATGTTGAGAAGGTGAGTGATGTTAGCAAGTTCAAGTAAATTGTGTGCTTCAAAAAATAAAGGAACATCTTCACACTGGACGTAAAATGTATCAAAATGTGTACAACTGTTTCCTGACTTAATGGTCCACTTGGATTTTTGACACTTCATGTCTTTGAAAATAACTTTTGTGCTGTGAATAACTGGAGGGTCTGCGTTGCTGGATTTCTTCTAATTTGCATTTTATATTACCTCTATAAAACTGAATGAAAAGGTGTCATTACTGCTTTTATGTTGTTAGATGAAATATTATTCCTGTGTGATGTCCTGCTCTATTTCTCTGGAGCTCTCTGATCTGTATGTCATAATTACATTCCTCTTCCTTAAGCATGTGCAATAAAGCCTTCGTTTCCCATGCTGTGCAGCGTAATCAAGCTGGGCACCGTTCCCGGCCATGGTCACTTCTGTAGAAAGCCACAGGTTGCCCATGGCAGTGAGCAAGTGGCCTGCACAGTACTTGGAAGTTACCTGGAAGCTTGTTCTGATGCTGAGGTCATACTGAGGGTTTCTTTATTTTCTAATGTACCTGGATCACCTGTACTGCTACTGCAGCTTCTCTCCCCTCTCTAGTGTCCCGTTTCCACTGTGAGAAAACTCATCCGTGTAAAACTGAGATCAGGTAAGAAAGAAGCTGAATTTTAGCAGAAGGTCTGTCTGAACCAGTCTGCTTTGTGGTAGTCTAATACAGCTTTCCTACTTCAGCACTTAGATGTCCCATGGATGGGTGTTGGTAGAAACAAACATAGTTATCAGTCTTGATCTTATCCTTCTTGAGCAGCAACATAAGGATGTCAACACCACCTTTGTCTAGTGTTTGTTTCCAGACCGGTATTTTGTTCTTCTAGGCTACCCTGAAGATGCTGTTGGATCACCTCAAACTGGTGGCTTCTTACCATGAAGTAAATAAGATGACATGCCAGAATTTAGCTGTATGTTTTGGGCCCGTGTTACTGAGCCAGAGGCAGGAGACCACCAACCATAACAACAGAGTCTTCACAGACTCAGAAGAGCTTGCTAGTGCCTTGGACTTCAAAAAACACATAGAGGTTCTTCACTATTTACTCCAGCTGTGGCCAGGTACTGTTTCATGAATCTGATGAAAAGAAAATGTCAAGCCATTACTGTATGTTTGTACTGTGTGACAGCGTACATTAATTCACAGGATGAACTAGCTGCACTGGAATCCTTAAAACACGAGATACTGTGGTATCACCCATTAGTCTAAAGAAATCTTGACAATTTTATAATCTATTCCTTTGTGTAATGGGAAGTTTATTTCAATTGTTTTCTTACCAGATAGTAGTGCTTGAGTATAATGTCAGAAGTGGTGAAGAGTGCTTTATGTGAGTAAAGACACTAGAGAAGACAAACCCAGTGACAGTGTAAGGTTTCCACATCTGAATTAGGGAGCTTTGGGGGGTGTTCTGGTTTTGTGGTGGTTTTTATTTTTTCTGCTCTCCTGCTTTGACCGTTCAGGATTATCTGTGTATGGAGTTCATTTGTTGTTCGGTCTCCGAGATACCCAAAAATGTTATTTTAATTCTGCCCTTGTAATTTGGCAGAGTTGGCAACATTCTTACAGTAAGAGCTGTACAACTTCTAGTTGTTATTGCAGAGCTTTGCATTTCTCTTTAGAGAAACGTTTTTAAAACACAACACGATGAAAACTCCCAACCAACCAAACAACAAAACTCAAACCAAACTACTATAAGTACCTTTTAGCTCCCGCTTCCAAACTTTGGAGGTCATTAGCTTTCTCACAGTTTAGGGTCACTTCTCAATAAGAAGGGAGGTGATGCTAATCTTCCTGATAAACCACCGATGAAGTGAAGGTAACTATTTCTGTTAATACCTGCCTTTCAAATGGCAAATGATTGCACAGTGTTCATGTTTCCCCTGGTATTCAGAGAGAGGTAAGGCAGTGGCAATAGTCAGGATGACACCCGGAGCCCTGGGCTTCAGCCCGTGGTGAATTGCTGTGTGTTGCTGCTGCTGAGCCACTGCCTTCCCTCGGGCAAGCGCTGCCTGAAGTCAGGAACAGGCAAAGGCGTTGCAGGTGTTCAGTTAAACAGGGGGAGTTTGAGGGTGATGCTGTGAAACAATTTAACATTGGATCTGATGGTTTTAGTTTGGTTTTCAGACAGTCTTTGGCCAAGCAGTTGTTGAAAGCTGCCCAGCCATGCAGAGGATGGGTCCATTGTGTTGTGCTGTGCTGTCTTCCTTTTTCACAGTTTTCTGGCTATCGGTGTGGAGAACTGGTCTTTTTGGTAACCTGAATAATTTAATATCCACTTCTGAAATTTGAGCAGTGGATATGAACCTTTCCATTCTCAAGGCTAAGAGAAGGTTCAGCTCATGTAAACAGCTTCTTAATTGTTCCCTTTTAGAATACAATAATTGCTCCTGAGAAGGTGCTGAATTTCTGCACCAATTGAGACATGAAATGGAGTTACAGTTAATCTGAATTAATAATACGTTTGGGTTTGTTTTTAAATTTATTTTATTTTTATTTGAAGAGGAGGAGGTCTGCTTTTTGTGGGAGACTTGGGGTCACCTGGCAAATGTGGAGGGTCACAAAGGGCCTGATGCTGCAATACTCAGAGATGCTGTGGCTGCATTTTGGGCTGACCAGGTGGACTCTGCTACTCTGCGTTCAGGATGCAAAATACTCTTCAACTAATTCAAAGAGTGTTTTGGGAAAAGCTGTTTGGGTTTTTTCTGTCATCTTCCCCCATTGCAAGGATTCTAAAGAAAAATTGCCATTGCCAGCTAAGTGGGTCTTGAAACGTTTAAATCTCCTGACATTTAAGCATGGGTTGGCAAAGACCTGTATCTGGCAGATTATATACGATAATTTAAAAAAAATAAGTGCATTTCTTGTCTATTCCTAGACATTGAGGTATAAACAAATGTGTGCTAGTGTACAAAGTGCAGGATAGGCATGTGAACATGCTGTCTCTGCTTAAGAACTCTTAACACAATGTGATCTTGCTGTTAAAGGTTTTTTATTATTACAAAATAGTATAGGAATATCCATTGTATTGTTAGTACACAAGTCATCTTAAACAGTCTCTGCTCTGCTTGATAAAACTCAACAAGTATTACTTAGAGATTGATTTTACATTTTTAATGTGGGTTTTTTGGACGGAGGCTTTTTTTGTTTTGCCTCTGAGAGAGAATTTTGGGGGAAGGTTTAATCCTTTCTTGGGTAACACTATGCAGCGTCAGGACAAGTGAAGCAAATGCAGAGGAGAGTTGATTGTAAGCTGACTTGACCAGCACAGCCTAAGTGCCAGGTTTGTGAACAGCACACTCAGGTCTTTCAAGTAGTTGAACGTTTCTTGTGGTGCATCAGATACCGATTAGTATCAAGAATATTCTGGGTGAGACAGGGATTCCAGCCCATTGTGGGCTACTTCTTCATTCCTCTTACAATAGTTCCCCTTCAGGAACTCTCTCTGGGCTCCTTTCTGCTGCCGCAGACCTTGTTGATGAGAGTGACTGTGAATTGGGGCACGTTGCTGATGTAGGGGCCGCAGTGGTCAGCGAGGAAAGATGAGTTTGGGGTAAAAGTCGACGTAGCAGGCTAATGTACTGGAGAACAAAAACCTCCAACAAGTAGTCTCAGTTGTGTTGTCTTGATTTCCTACCCCCCCTGCCCCATAAGTCTGATAATAGTTTATTTGTATTAGAGATTGCCACCCACCCCATCCTGATTTTCAACTGAGCGGGCGCGTTGCTTTCCAGCAGCTCAGGTGTGGGTGCTGAAAGGATGTCACCAGCTGGGCAGCTTGAAGACCTGAATGAAAACGACAGTGCTTTCCATGTATTGCTTTTTCTGCACTCTGCTGACCTGATGGTGGCCGTGCCCTGGGGTCACCTCCCGTGACAGCTGACCCTGCGGCTCTAACAAACTACACGCTGGCCACGCTCTGGCTCAGCGCTGCCGTGGAGCTGCCAGCTCTGCTCCCTGCAGCCTGAAAATAAGAGCAAGAGGAGAGTTAGTTTGACATATGGTCCAGCTTCATGATGGGTTTGAGGCAATTGAGGACAATTCTTCTTCCTTGTCAGCTGCAGCCGGGTGGCCCTGAAGGTGCTGACCAGCAAAACCATAAAGAAGGTTTCAGTCTGGTCAGTGAGCCAGCACAGCACAGGTGGGAAATGCGGGTGGAGGGAGATCAGAAGCTGTTTGGGCAGCAAATACTGCACAGGAGTGAATCACAAAACCCCGGAGATATCCCGTGGCGTGGCTGCTGAGGGAGATGCAGCAGGGAGATGTAGCTCTGCCCATAGGAGTGGGTTATTGCTGCAGAGGGCACAGGAGTAGGGTGAGTACTGGAGTTTTCTCCCACCTTGAAGAGCAAGCTGAACACTGTCCCTCGGTTTGCAAGAACTGTGCGGGACATTGTGCTGGAAGGGAGGTGAAACATGAATGCAGAGACGTGAGCAGGCGAACACCACGCAGTGTAAACAGAGTAGTTGGACCCGATGGTAGGCTCACAGTCTGGTCCCTGGCATTTAATCTCCTGTAGATTCGAGACAGTTTGATAATCAACACGTTGTGCAATACTTCAGTTTCCGTATTTTTCCAACCGAAAACAAATAGTCCTTGTTCAGTTAGACCATGTAATACTGGCAAGTTATTGTTAACCTATGGCCCTTCATCTTAACGGAGCATAGCCTAAACAGAAGGGCTTTTGTTATAGTCGGGTGGGGGGGAAGCAGTGACAGTTACTGCACGTTACTGTGCAAGAAGTAAAGTAAGACTAAAGTCCCCTAGAGAGGCCTGTACTGAGGACCCAGAAGGAGAGGCATAGGGCACAACTCAGGACTGAGCCTTGGTGCTTGCGTGTGAGGAGTCTAAGGAGGAGTGGGTGAGATTCTGAACTGCTTGGGTTTGCTTGCAGCACATTTTCAACACTGCATGGGAATAGAAAGTCTCTGCTTCCAATGTAAAACAAAAAGAAGTTTTGCAGTTCAGACGTTCCGTAGGCCCAGGTCAGTAAAAATATTTGTGCTGTTTGCTGTAGGAAGCCGGTAACAGTGGAGGAGACTGTTAGTAACTTGCGCTGTGTAATCGTGAGCTCAGGTAACACGACCATCGAGTTTGTTTTGAGTGTACGCCTGACATGGGGTTGTGGCTGCTTAGAAAAATAATGCATAGTGCAAATGAGCTTCTTTTAATAGCGCAGAGAACTAGGGCAAGAGAGAAACACAAGAGTGCAACGCTCAGTGCATCTTGAGCTACTCCAGGCGTTTCTCTGTAGTGATATTTTTGTTGTGTTTTAACCTCTTTTGCTGTGCCTGCTTTCTGTTACTCTTTTAGCCTGGATGAAGGGTGTGAGCTGAGCTGTTTGCTTTCCTTTGGCCCAGAGCTGGATGGTGATTAACTCATGCAGTGAATTTAATTGGTGCTCTGGGAGTTTCTACTTTTAGATAGGCTTCTCTCCATTGCAGTTTGAATCTGGCATGAATGCTCAAAACTGAGCTTTTACAGTATTTTTTTCTAGTTATTTGATATCAAACAGCAGCAGAAGACACTAGTGGAATGAGTTGGCTGTAAGCTTGCATGTATTCATGCATGCTGTTAGCGTGTGACATCGAGGGAGGAGAGTGGGCACTTGTTGTGGACTTTCCTTGTTGCAGTACAGATTCAGCCCTCACTCTGGTTTAACTTCTCCTCTCTTCTAGTACATCACTCGCCTGCCAAAGAACCAGCACATCTGAATGCATTTCACGAGCACCCATCCTCCCTGAATTACCTGAGACCCAAGAGGCAGAGACCTCAGATGCTGAATCTAAGCGGTACCGAGATGTCTGGGGTGCTCAGACCAAGGCCAGCAGGTCTAGACAGCCCTTCCAGCAACCGCTATGCTGGAGACTGGAGCAGTTGTGGGGAGAACTACTTCTTAAACCCAAAAGACTGCCTGAGTGAAGCAGACTATGATGACGTCCCTTCAGAAGACACAGAGAGTGGGGATGACAGCGGCAAAGCTGAGGAGCCGGATGCCTCGGTCAGGCACCCACAGCCCATCCCCAGAGAGGACACCTTTCGGAGCTACTTGACAATGCAAGCGATAGACTCGGCGGTGGACCACAGAGCAAACCTCAAAGACCTGCAGGAAAGTATTGATACTCTGATAGGAAACCTGGAAAGGGAACTCAACAAGAACAAGCTAAATATAAGTTATTAAATCCTGTCCTGCGTGACGCCATCTCCTAGTGCCTCGGTGCCCTTCACGGGGCTTCCCACAGCTGTGTGAGTAGAGATGGTGGCCTTGAACACCCTGTGGTAAGGCCACAGCCCACCTCCTGTTAACGAATCTTAAGCCATTCCGTTACATTTCTGCCTTTTTGTTAGAAGAAGCTGTTGGCCTGATCCTGGTGTTGGAGACAACTGTAGAGACTGTGAGGTGATTCCACATAGTGGTATTTCTCCCTAAAAATATTATGCACTTAGGTGGTCTGGGCAATACCTTGCAGAAGACAAAGCACCATCTCTGCTGTTGGCGGCAGCAGAACTTCTCATTCCTAGCTCCGGTACAGATCTTCCTCTCAGAGGAGGACGAACACTGCTCAGCCTGAGTTTTGCAGCACGGACTTCAGATAGACTTATTTTACTATATATGCAATGGCTGCTATGAAAAATGCTTTATATATA
>VZRU01011995.1:235-33232 GCA_013398155.1 Pedionomus torquatus | reverse complement strand
TATAATATTTATATATAAAGTTTTAATTGTACAAATATTAATGTATTCCTGTATTAACACTTTTCAATAATTATTTAAACAAGCAAAAATTAAATATTTTTCTAACCTTGTTTGTATATATCTATGGATAAATGAGCATGTGTCTGTAGCCATCTTTGAAAAGGAGAGGTCTCTCAGAGTTACGAAACGTCCCTGTTTCTAGGAAGACATGTTCAGTGATGCCAGGATGAAGTTACCCCTTGGGTAACACGGTGTTCGATTTATGCACAGAAACATGGCCAGGGAGGAGGCAGGGTGAATGATTAATGTAAATGACCTTGTGTGTTGCAGGGGCATCACTTTGCAGGTGTTGGCTATTAACTCTCTCGCACACCCACTACACTTCCTCTGGTTTTTGGGGGGTTTTCTTGGTTTTTCCTCCATGTTTGTTTCATACATAAAGAAGGTCAGGAATGTATTTACTTTTCAAAAAGTACTTCTGGTTTGTCCTTGTAACTTGTTACTTTATCTTGACCTTTCAACACCTTTTTTTTTTTTTTTTCTGAACCGTAGTTTCATATTATTTTGTTGAGGTACCTTTGTTTGGCTGCTGGTAATTACAAGTGTTTGAGCCCTCTCCGAAGGTCTGTGGCTCTGGAGATGCAAGACTCAAATTCTTCACTAAGGCAGTTACTTTTTTCTCTGAGTCTTTTTTTTTTAATGTAATCTCCCAAAAATGGAACCCTGATTTACTATATAAGGTTGAATTGGTTGGGTAGTGTTACTCCTGGGGAGTTTGGGTGGGATGGCAGCTCCCCATGACCTTGTTAGATTCAGCTGTTGCCATCCTCTCAGAGCATGTTTTATCTTAGGTACGGTGAGCAATTCAACATTTCACGTCAAGGAAACGCATTCTTGGTTTAATTGAAAATAGTTACCAAATCACATACATAGTCCCTCTAGCCAAAAGGTGATAGAGGGTTATTCCTTGTCCTTCCCAGGTCACGACCAGTGAGGAAGGGGAGATTTGGGTGGGTGGGGGTCAGAAGGTTACATGTTTTGAGAGGTCAAACATGTAGGGTAGAGGGTAGAACTTAATTCTCTTCATCTTTTTGGTACAACGTTGGCATCCTGCCATGGCTTTCCGTTCACCCTGTGGGTAAGTGCTTTTCTGCTAACCCATACTTCCTTATATTGCTTAATTGAAGAGTTATTTATTTACAATACCAAGGAATTAAGAATTTCTATGGCAAACTTCACCCCTCTTTTCTAGGGATCTATTTTAGCATGGTTTCAAATGGTTTATTCAGTCTCATTAATTTATTTTTTAAGTGTTAAAAGATGCAAAACAATTATTGCAGTATAATGATAATGTATGAAAATGTAAATTTAACCTGAAGCATCTATCAAAAAATTGATGTATTTTTTTAAACTTTTATACCTACAGAATGTGCATACTTTATAAATTTAAATTCTAAATAAAATTTGAATTAAGAACGGAATTTGACTAAGCCTGACTATTGATTATTTAAACCTAAGCTGGTGGCATACATTTTTGCTGGTGGCACATGAGAATTAGTTCCATAAAGCCATTTAGTTCATCAGAAGATGTTTTGTTCTGTTGTCTTTTCTAGACTGACCCAGCATTTCAGTTATATAATTAACTAAACAAAACAAAGCAAATGCTATTCAAATTTCATAGAATCACAGAGTTTTTATGGTTGGAAGGGACCTCTGAGATCATCAAGTCCAACCGTACACACAACGAAACCAAACCAAACAAACAAAAAAAAAAATCACAAAACAAAACCGAAAAAACGAACCACACAAAACAAATCACCCAATTTAAAATCGAAAGGAGTTAATATTCTAAGGGAGTTGTCAAACCAGTGTTGTTGCAGCGTTTCTTCTTTTATTTCAGGATGCTGATGCTCTTGGACGTAGCTTGGCTTCTGCACTGGGTGTGTAGCTGTATCAGCGCTAGCAAAAAGCCATTTGCATTTAAAGTTATTTGATAAGGGGTTTGTGAAGTTTTCATTGTTTATAATAACATAGATGATGTAAATGAGCACCTTTTGAGTAAGTGTAGGCTTTTTCTACAGGGAGGTTTTGTAACTTGGTGCAGCTGCGTGCTGCTCTGTCAGCTCTAATCTTTTAACCTTACAGCAGGGGTGATAAACTGTATTAATGTTAATCTAATGAGTTAATTGAAATATTGTAAAGTATTGCTATTTAACAAAATGTTTCATTTTAATATCTAGTTATACTTGTAGAACATGTTTTGTATCTTAGAAAGTGTCTTTTAATGAGACCTTTTCCAAGAGGTATGTTTGTTGTATGTTGTGTCTTATAATATCTGTAAGGATATCTATATATTTTGTCTAATTATTTATATAAATGATGATTATTAATGCACCAGGCAATAAATGTAGCTGCAGCTATTCAGATGTGCTCTAAAAATAAAGGGAAACATCCTAAACAGAGGTAGATATCCAGGGGTTTTACAGAATAAACCTATAAATGTGATAAGCCAGACACACATCTGGTATTTCTGCTGCCAGACCTTAACCCCTTCACCTTCTTCCCCATCCAGAGTTACAGGTTTTCTTCACAGTAAAAAATGTCTTCTGACATTAGTCTTTATCTGAAATTATGGAGCCAGCAACAGCTGAAAGATGGTTATTTTGCATGGCGGGAGGACTGGCGGTACACTTCAGTGTCACTGTGATGCATTCATTTTAAAGTATCACCCTACACAACAAGTTAACTTTTCATGCTGGTTGACTTTTTCTAGAGCCATGCAGGAATCCCTATCGTTTGCTAGGCAGAATTGACTTGGGGAACAGTCTGCATGAGGTAACGCAAATCTGACCCTACAGCTATTTGGGCACCCAGGGCTGCATTACAGAGAATAAAAAACCACAATGGGGTGTATAATGTCATGATTTTGGTGTTATTTGGGAACAGAGATGAGGAGGAAAATTGCTCTCAGGAAGGCTATCCCATTTCCACTGGGGGATCCCTGCGGCTCCCCAGGCTATTTTGCACTGGGGAGAGAGAGGGGTTGATCGGCAGAGCCCTGATCCAAAGCCTCTTTGTCTTTACTGTTAGAAAAACCCAGCTGAAATCTGGCTGTCTTCTGGAGTATTTGCTTAACCAAAATTCTCAAGAACGCCCCTGTGGTGGGGCACAAGGCTTGCGCTGAGGCTGCTGCCTCTTCTGGGTTGGAGTTACAGAGCTACCTTGGAGGGCAGATGGTTTAGCTTTCCGGGGAAGTCATGACCATATGGTTAACTTTAATGTATATGTACCTTGTAGCCCTGTTAATCGAAAATCTATGGAAGATGATCTGAGGTGGCATTATAATGAAGTACAGGCTTTATAACAGAGTGCTGAGCTTTTTAATTAGCCGGTTGTGGCATATTTACATGTCCGTATGGAGCAGGTTGCTAGTTAAATATTGATTTAGCAGCAGAGCTGTGTTCTTCTGATGCTTGAGCTCTGACTGTAAACACCATGCTGCAGGTGGTAGGGACATGCTTACTGAGTTTTCCTTCGTTTTAATTTAGAGGTAGTTTAATATGAGGAACAAGGAATATTACTATAATTAATTTAAACTTCAAATGAACAGACAAAAGACTTCTTCAAACCAAGTGCTACCCAGAGGCACTAAATTTATCTTAAATCTGACCAAAGTTCAGTTAAATTGTTAGAAGTACGTGGTGGGGAGATCTTAGCCCTAGAAAATTGAAGGGGCCTGTTTTTAAAACTACCTAGAACCAATTGCAATGTTTATTTTGAGGCATAGGAGGCTCACACTGCTCCTGTTTTATATTTGGCTACACTTTGATGAAGCAGAGCACTGGGGCTGGCTGGTGCTTGTCAGCTGAAGATCCTTTCCACAAATCCCCCATGTGTCAGTTGTCTTCTGTGCTTTAGTGTGTACTGTGACCATACGGACATTTGTTTGACAGGAGTCTGTGACCCTCAAACAGTTTGGTGAGTCATGGAAAGAATGAACTCACCCGTACAGAGTTTAATCTCTCCTCCTCTGATAGATTTAACTTCTGCTTGACAGGCTCTGCTCAGTTACATGGTGTCTGACCTGGCTAGTGAAACCAGCAACCAGCAGACCACTTAGGGGAGAAATGTCTCTGTGGATGGAGGATGAACGTTAATATTCATGAGCCGTTACTCATTTACACTGGTAAATATTAACACTTCTGTATAACACTGTTCAACTTCTCAAGCACAATTGTCTTTTGACCGAAGTGCACACACTCAACAGCCATGGTGTGCTTGGTAAAAGCTGCTTGTTCTAAATAATATTGATGTCTTTGAAGGAACGATATATTTTAATGGCTTTGGTCTTTTGTTTGTAAGCATTTACCAGGCTTAAGTAACAACAATTTTCTAATCTGATGATGGCAAGTAAAAGTGTTTCAGCCTGTGGATTTTGATGGGCTTATGAAAAGTGTGGTCAGATCTGTGCTTTTGGTTCAGCAGCCCTCAAAACTAGTAATTTGTATGGTACTTCCCTAGGGTGTCAAGGTATGGATTCTGCAGAGGTGCAAGGGGCTCCCCTGTTATTTAAGTAGAAGACTTTACAGCATGGCTGCATTTAAGGGAACAGAACGAGGTTGCTGTTGCTGAGGGGGCATTGATGTTGAGTGCATAAGCAGTGGCACTGCATGATGCTGTTTAAGCGTTGTGGCAATCTTCTTGGGATAGACCGTCCTTGTAATTGATGACCACCTCTCTTCCTTGCTATAATCCAGGTGATTACACGTGCCAACTGGACATGGCTTGTGAAAGTTGTAGTGGGTAAGGCTAGCTAATGATGGATACATCTTTACTGTAAAAAAAAAAAAAAAGTATCTTTGTTCTCATGCTTCATGAGCTGCAATGGATCATTGGTTTGTAAGAGCAACTCAGGGACTGGTTTTGATCTTTGAATCCCGCAGGTGAGAGAGGATGCATGAGGAATTGCTCCTTCCATCTCCTGTGCTGCTGTGATTGTTGTGGCCGCCTGAGGTTCCTGTGTGCCTGCATGCCTCCCCTTCTCCTTTCAATGGCATGTGGGACTGGACACATCTTGGGTGAGTGTGTTTCACTCTGAAGTGCTTTCTGTCACCATATCTCCAGGACAGGAAACCTCCTGGACGTCTCAAAAACCCCCCAAACCTACTGCATGTCCCTAAGATTTCAACAGGAGTGAATGCTGTGGGGATGAGGAAGGAGGTGTGTGCTGGAGCTGAGCAGCAGAATGTAGATGGTTTATGTGAATGTCACTGCTGGAGAGGAATGGCTTCCACTCTGGTGGGAGCAGGGCGATGTGGATTGTAGAGGTGAATACTGGCATGTTGTTTTGACCAGCTGAGTTGTGTTTAAGGTGTTTACAGATTGTAGAGTCCTGACAGACAGAACTTTGAAAACTATTATTTAAACAGATAGAATATTCATTACAGCTGTATTAATGAAAGATAGTTGGGGAAGTGTGCCCAGAACAGTGGTTCTTCAAGCAAATTGTCAGTAAACAAGTGGATAAAGTTAGTGAAACAATATTCTCTAGCTGCAAGATGCTTTATTTCTGAAGCTAAACATTCTGCCAAAATAAAGAGGTTCTGAAATAAGCTCACTGGTTCTAAAGGTGATAATGGGCTTCTAAGCATCTGATGAGGAAAGTATTCTTGTCCCTTTACTAGTCCTAAATCCACTAGTATCTACAGGTCCAGAAACATAATATAATCTGCATTTTCTTGCTTCTCTGTGTCTTCGTTTTCTGTAGAGTAGTCATACACTGAAGGAAAAACACATAGCAGGCAATCATGCACTGTTAAGCTTTGAAACCTGTATGCAACCCCATTGCTTTCCAGTGGATAGTATCAGTGTTATCGCAAATTAATGAAAATAGGCATCACCTACGGCAACATTAACTGAATTGTCATCTCCTTGGTTGATTAGTTGGTATTATTAAACCATGTTCCAAAGAATGGAGAGGTAAAATCCTTTTGTGAATAAAGAATGGAAGGCTGCAGTCTCTCCTAGTGTAGGAACAATGTTTATAAGCGAGTTGCAAAAATGTAACTTTTTGAAAGGGCAACTGATATAAAAAGAAAAGCAAATTCATAGTGGTTAAATGTTCACAGGCTGTAATGCTCTTGCAGAGTTTTACTTGACCAAGAGCTTAACTCACATGAACTGGGAGTATCTATAACACTCTGAAGAACTGTAAATATGAAATAAGGAGCTGCTAAGCTATTCTGTGTTCATCCCAGATTTTGAAAACACTATGGGAAATCGTGTCTAACAAAGCAGGTGCCTCTTAAAGACCAAAACCCCCAAAGTTTTCTTAATTCCAAGTATAACATACTTACTGTTTTCTCCCTCTGTGTCTCCACCTCCATTTTGATTCTGTTTTGCCTTGAAAATCTTGATACTCTTGAAACTCTTCTTCACAGTGCTTCAAGTATTTGACTTCTCTTTCAAAATAATCAAGTACATCGGCATGCTACCAACACAATGACAAACAAGGGTCATTATGCACCCAAAGACACAGAATTACTGCTGATGATCTGAATGCTATGACTATTTAGCTATTTTGATTTTAGATACAAATATGCATGGGGTTAAATAATTTTTATTATGCTGATTCTAAGTAGATAATCCTTGAGGAACTTGCACTGAAATAACTAAACCAGTTTTAGGTTAGTGATTTCACTCAGTCCAAATCTTCACTGACCCAACTTCAGGCACAAAGAAACCGTAAAACGCCATACTTCAGTATTACATTGTGTATATATCTGGGATTCTGTCTTTTAGTTTTCATTAGTCTCTTCAACAACCTAGTATTCAATGAATACTTCAGTTAAAATTAATATAATCTAAATATTAATGATTGCTCTCAGGTTAACAATTCTGTGCTCTAAATAATGTAGTTCCAAAACACACGTAATTTGGGCTGAAGTGATGTGTTTCCTCATGTTCTATCACTTATTTGGCTCCTACCTTGCTTTGACGAAGTTACTGCTACTAAAATCAGTCTGCTGAGCTGGTGTTAGATGGCTACATACTGTACCTTTGTGCATAGCAAACCTTTATGGGATGTTTGTAAACTATTTAAGTGCATACATAAAGTTAACTTGAAACTGGCAGTAAATAGAAAGATGATTTTGTGACATAAAAATAAGAGACTAGGTAGCAGACAAGACTGCTAGACTGAACAAGATGAAAATACTAGCATGATCTTTGGCTAGGAGGTGGGGAAAAGAACAACTGAAAGTGATGTGGAAATAAAGAGAAATTAAAAGTGTTTCAGTTTTCTCCATGGCCCTTTGGTACAGATAGTCCTTATTCCAAAAGAAATAAGTGGTAATGTTGGTAACAGTTTGCAAACTGTGCTTTAACTAAGCTAGAATCAAAAACTAGGATGTGTAAAATGAAGTACCAAATTTATAGGGGGAAAATAATGCAAATGTGGACAAGAAGGCGTAAAAAAAAGAGAAAGTATGTTTAGATTACTGTGCTCTGTACAGCAGTGTTTTAATGCATGAAACAGGATGTCATATTATGCATGTGGCAAAAAGTGCCAAACTCTTCACTGTGTTTTGATGTAGCCAGGTTGGAGCAGCAGGTTTCTGCTGACTGTCACCCGGGTTTCCTTTAGGTGCCTCTTCTCTGAGCTCTGTGAAAAGACAGCTTTGCTACAGGTGATCTTTGGAGAGTACAACCATACTGATCTCAGATCAATTGCCATCCATTTGAAGGCAAGTTTTGCCAGGCAGGCCTGTTTCTGTGTTGGAGTTTTTAGGATAAAGCGTCACAGAGATGAATAAAAATTCATACCAACCTCATTCCTTGAAGTGTCACTTAGTGTCTGACAGATTTCCAAAACATGCAGTACTCCAAGATCATCAGAAACAGCTAAAAAATGTTGCTCTGCTGAAAGATATTTGACAGGAAACGTATAAACAATCTAAGTTCCAACAGTAACAACCCATCTCCACCCAAACATGAGCTACAGAGTTTATGCTTGCTGTGGTCTTTTTGTTTTAGTGTTCACTGCGGCAAAAAGGTAGCCTTATTGCTCTTATTTTCTTAACAAATTAAATTCCCTTTAAAGTTTATACTTAAAACTTTTTTTTTTTTTTTAAATAAACATTTTCAGTAGATTTATGCTGTGGTAATACACTTAGAACTGATGAATGTATTTTTTGTATATACAGTGTATTGTTAAATTAGCAGAAATGTGTATGTGTTTTATAAAAAAGTTCTGTGACAAGATTAGTGTGCCTTGGAGTCGTGTGCTGTATTGTGAAGAGGGGAGCACAGGAAGGTGTAATCAACCATCAACATACGTGAGGCAATACAGGGGCTGATGAAAGTGATCGCTGATTTAGAGATGTTCTGGAAATGAGACGGCTCATAAGTTTTCTTCAGTAAGTCCCAAATATCTATATTTCCATTGTCTCTGCCAATGAAGAAAACTCCCGGTCTTGTTAAGGACCATTGTCCCACAGTGTATTTTCCTGCAGAGCAGCTCGACTGAAGGATCGGTCCTGTCTTCATGTTTTTGCAAAACAGTAAAAGATAGACCCAGCAATCAAACAGTACTATTTGTTTGTTACTTCAAATATCTTGTCATTTGAGAACATTCACACTTTAAATGATCCTATTATAAAAATTAGATCAATGGCAAAATTGGTATCACCTTCTGCAGATAGAGTTGTGGGGCACTAAAAAACCTGCTATCTCAGTTCCAGGCTATTAAAGTAATCTGTCTATCTGCTGTTAAAATCTGTGACCTTGAGATTTTGCCAGGTGCAGCTAATCTGAATTCCTACATGAGAAGAACTATAAAACCCCCCTGTGTTTCTTTGTCTTCACATGATAACAAAAAAGACTGTGTCCTAAATACGAGTTCCTCAGACCTTTTTAGCATATGTTGTCTTTATTCTTCATTTATTATTTCTGCCTAGCAGCAGAAGTAGTATGTTGAGCAGCTACAGTTTTTACAAGTTTGGAATTAAAGAAGGTCACTTCATTTTTCTGTAAAAGGCAAGTTTACAAAGCTATTTCTACCATAGTTTTCTGATCTGAAGAAGAAGGAAAAGCTCTTATACCAAATGTATTTCTGAGCTATCAGCTTTGTGACTTACAAACATTTCAGAAAATGTGGTCTCTGATGCTATTATAGTTCTGTCTTGTATATCTATCGATTACATTAGAGCTCTGTTGAAGTAACTTACTGTAACCCCTTCTTTCCAAATGGCAAAATTCTGGCCTCCAATGCTTAGAACAATGTCTTTAAAAAATGGAGATCTCTGGAGAGTAGTGACAGTTTCAGTGTGGATGGTGTACTTCTGACCTAATGAAATGAAAAAGGCAGTTGCTTATAACTGGTGTTTAGTGATTACAACTGGAGTTGTGTGATTGTGTAGACTATCACAGCAGATGAGCGAGAGCCTGAAAATGACAGAGTATAAGTACAATTGTTTTAAAGTTAGCCTATATTAAGTTTTAAAAAGGTACTGAGAAACTGGAACTTACTAACTGTTTTTGCCAAGTCGCTTTCGATTTCCATTTTCCAGTCAGAATAAACAATTTCACCATCCTGTGATGCCAGAAAAGTCAAGTAAATGCCAATGTAAGAGGTTGGTGGCTTATAGTAAAGTAACTTGGTTTTAAACTGTGACTTAGTTATAACTATCATTAAATATGTTCTGAGTAAATTAAAGCCTAAATTTGGAGCCAATGACTGAAGAAACACTAAAATTTTGGATCACCATTTTTCAGCTATATATCATCCAACCAGTTTTCCTTTCCATGCTGTATGTAGGCAGTGGCAGTCCTTCTGGCAGAATTAAGTGCTTGGTTTTTATAGTTCCTGCTTTGCTCCCGTGTTTGGGGAAAAGGTGACCACAAGCAAAAAGGTAGCTAGAAGCCGAGTTTTCATTTCCAAAAAAAATGAACTCAAAACTGTGAAAGATTTTTACATACATAGTGTAGTAGGTAGAGGGCTGTGAACAGCTGAAACTTCCTAAAGTAGACATAAGTTGTGGGGGAAACTGTAGTATAAATGTTTCCACCTGACATTTGGAGAAACACTAAAAAAATATTACTGATCTTTAAGGTTCTTGGATTAGAAGATATTGTCTGGTTCCTGACAGGAGGTAGTTGAGATCAACATACTTTGGAAGTGACTTCTAACTCTGCCCGTGAAGTAAGGGTTCACAGTCAACCAAATATTGGGGGGTCATTATTATTTTAAGCACATATCTGAATGCATTAAAATGGGAGTAAAATGTGTCACATCCAGAAAGACCTTTTTAATTAACACCTGAAGCAAGTCCATCCATTTGTGAAAACTGTTATTTAATCATTCGGTCTTTCAGATATCTTGGATTAACATTTTCATTAGTAATCTGTTGTTTTCACTTACTTCAGTTCCAACAAAAAAGCTAGTGGAGATGTTCTGTAGCACTTCCAGAGTTTTGCTGGAAGGAGTACTCATCTCTATATACCGACTCTCTTTAGCAGGGACTTCTGGTGCGTTCAGAAATTGCATCTTCCCTGAGTAACAGTATGGATACATCTATTTATTTCTCAGACCAAGCAAAGCCTTTGTCTTACAAAGGTAGTTGATGGGTAAGGGGAGTGATGAAGCAACTGTCAAGTAAAGCAGCGGTTTTGCAGGTTAACTGTTTCCTGGCGGAATCTCCCTGTTGCTGCAGCTGCTCTGAAGTCAGTGCTTCCCATACTCAGACAACTACTGCACCATTCTGTTCCCTATCAGTGTTTCTGTGGGAGTTGCTCTTACGCATCCCCCTTAGCTGCTGCAACCAGGAGGTAACAGTTTTGCTCCAGGGAATGGCACAACCTCTCTCCTGCAGTCTGTGGTGGGACAGTGTGCACTGGAGCAGCTACGCCACAGCAGCCCAGTGGCCAGAAAGCTGTTTGCTGGCATGGTTTGCAGTCACCCTCTCTGGTAGTCCAACTTTTGGCCTACCTGTGTGTCAGCTTGCCAGCTTTACAGAGGGATTAGTAAATGTGTCCCAACACAAAAGGACCATAGTAAGAACTGATCTCTACGAAATGTGAACTGCTAACTTCATATTCTGTAGTGAACCTGAACCTCTACACAAACTATTACCGAAATACCTACAGTATATGCCGTTACTCCAGGGTTTTTTTTCTAGAAGTAGTATTCTATAAGGGCTAAAAAGGACATACTGGTTTAGGGATGAAGAGACTGGGTGGGGGACTTGCAGGGACCACTAAGTGAAACCTGGCAGAGTTACTACAGATACAGAACTGCTGTTTTTGTATTCAATACAAGTACATACCTTTGTAATCAATACATGTATGTCACACTCTGACTGCCACTATATTTAAGAAATATTTTCCCCAGATGCATTTAGCTATATAACATTTTGTTGCTTAGCTTTCATTATGTATATACTGAAATATAAGTTTGTTAAAAACATTTTCCCCAGTGAAGTGTATTAAAAATGTTACCTGAGGTTTTGTAATGATAATGCAGTTCCCTTAAACTGATTCTGACAGGACTGTACTCTGCGTTGGTGTCGCTTTCACACAGGTTTATCTGTTCAGAAAAAATGCATTTGCAAACTCATTTTGTTCAGGTCATTGAGGTACCATACTATGACTTTCTGCTGTAATGGAAAGGTCTTTTCAATTTGCAGTGGCTCCGTAATACTTCACAGACAGCATTTGCTGCCTCGCATGCAAGCACAGAGAAAATGAAAACTTGTGGTTTCTCTTGTTATCCTTTCCCTGTAAGGGTTTTGCCATGTTTGTAGCAAAAACAAACTATCCCCAGTGGTCTTTCTTGTGTTGAACAACTGTACCAGCTGCAGCTATTTTGAGCAGCACAGATCAGCAGATCCAAATTATTTATTCCTTTTTATATAACAGATTATTTTCAGCCTTACTTTTTCCACAGACTGCTACGACCATTTTCATCGGATTGACTGTTGTGTTGCCAGTAATTATGGATCTATTGGCCATGACCACGTTTCAACAGTTAGACCCTGTTAAGGCAGCACAGCGACTGAAAAGGCTGACAGGAACTTACACTATTAATACAACTACTTTTTTACCTACTGCAGTTTTTAAGAGGCAGTTGCGCTGTTTCTCTTGAGTTAGCTTTTCAAAATGCATTTTATTGAAGCTTCAGAGGAATACTGGAATCTTTCATTTTATAATGAAATTCACGAGAAAGTCACAATTTGCTGGAAAAATTAAAGGATTAGGAAGTAAAGGAAATACATTCCTACAGAGCTCTAGCCATATCTAGTTATCCTTCTGTTCTATAGTAGTTTACAGTACCTTTATGAGAGGTTTCCAGCAGAGATTTAGTTGATTAAGAGTATCTGGAACGTCAAGGGGCATATCAAATGTTTCCTGTTCCGTTACTTTCTCAGATGAAGGTTGTTCAGAAAGTTTGGTGGCTGGAATATCCCAAAATAATATTGAGCTGCAAAATGATTGTATAATATTATTCCCTGTCATTGCGTCAAAGTCAGATGCAGTTTTCCACATGTTTTAAAGTTGGTTTTTTTTTTAATCTTTCATCTTCAAACTTTGCATAGAGACTCTCAGAAGCAGACAAATGCTAGATACTTTTTCTTTTGTAAATGATGGTATATCTTCCTTTACTTACCATTAAGTCAGTTGTTAATATACCAAAGCAGCCAGATAACATTCATACAGTTTGCTTATGGAAAGCTAGTGGATGAAGTTTCTAGTGCTATCTGGGTAAAATTTCTGGAGGATCAGAGAACTGGACAGAACTCTTTAGCACACGATCTGGTAATCCAGATAGAACCTCATTCCCAATTCTTGTGCATGCTAATTTATTTGCTGACATTCATGGTAAATGGTCCCACTCCCTTGCATCTGTCACCTCATTGGAACTGTCAGCCCTCTGATTGTTCCTGTTGCTCTACTCTGGCATTCATTCATAGATTTGATATAGACAACAATAATTTTTCTCATTACTGACATCTTGTTTCCTTTCCTAACAGGAGTTGCTTAGGGCCTGTGCTCATCATGGATGACATTACAGAGATTCTTCTGCTCTTACTTTAGGTGAATACTTTCAATTTGGAGCCCCATTGTGAGTAAATTATTTCTTCCATGTGCATTACGTGCATTACACTGCAAGCTTATTAACAATTGTATTTTCAGTCATTCTTGTAACTTAATTCTTTGAAGTCTTCTCTGGTTTTGATTAGGAAAAATAACTTTGTATCATTACCAAATTTTGCTGCCTCTGATCTTCCTTTTCATGTAACTAGAGAATACGTGATTGAGCCCAGTCATGCAGCCTTGAGCCTTTTGCCACCATGAAAGTTAAAAATTTATTTCTGCTTTTTTGCATTGTGCCCCCTTGCTAGTCTTTCACATAGGATAATATTTACTCAAAACTGCCATGACTATTTAGTCCGCAAAAGAAAAGATTCATATAGAATAATTTTGCCAGCTACACCTCCAAGTTTAAATATAGTTCACAGTACTTCTTTGGCCTTAAAATCATTAATAGTTTTTTGTGCAAGAGTCACATAATCAACGTAAGAGTGGTGATATGGCTCTTCAGCCCAATGCATCTGTGACCAAGATGCTTCTTAAGGTATACAAAGAATATAAATGTATACATGTGAGGTTTTTCTGTTAATGAACCCTAATGCCGTCACTGTAAAGGGCTTAACTGGCCAAGAACTAGATGTGTTTGTCTTCTGCATACAGAATTTCATCTGTTCAGGATAGGCTGATAGGCATCCAGAAATGTACTAGATAAGTCATGAAGTACAGTCCATAAATCTTTCCAAAGGAAACTGCAAGATGTCTTGCAGAGTATGTATTGTACATACCAATCAGGGGAACAGGTTACAAGCTGCACACAAACTCCAGCTTTGATTTCAAAAGTAGCATCTGTTTGGTTGGCCTAAAAATAACAGGGGTAGAAGATGATGAGAAACAACAATTACACTTTTCGAAGTACACATAAAATGGCCTTCTAGTAATTAAGTCAACATTTCTGTTTGGGTAAGGTTTGAGAATCAGGACGTACTAACCCGTAGTTATAAAGTCAAGACATTTAACAAATGTCCTTCAGCTGAATCACTATCACCTTTCCCTGCTAAGACACCTAAAACTCTGAATGAAATCAGCAGGCTGAATGCTTGCTGGTATCACTGCAAGTCAGGCCCTCCTTCAGTTGTCATGCTTGTGGCTTTTTTATCCAGCTTAACAAATGAGCAAATCATTGTGAAATTTATCTCCAACAGTTAAGCGTAGCGGGAGTGATACGTCTTTGCCAAGTTTACACCATGGGTCATCTCTCTTAAACTATCACTCAGCTAGGCCCCACTGTGGGATGGCAGTGGTACCTTCAAGTGTTAATTATTAATAGTTTAGTTTGTGTATATGAGGTTCTGCATGAGTACTTATTTACCAAGAGTCATTCTTTTATACAAAGCTTATTTTAATTTATTCAGAAAAATAAAGGAAAGGGGTGTGTGTGTGGAAGAACAAGTGATTATAGGGTATGCCCTGATCAAACGTAATTTCCAATATATGCCAAACATATATATTTGGGCTAAAACTGTACTTACCAACCATGTGGTAAAGTTTCGGCTATACCTTTTTTTTTTTTTTTTTTTTTTTTTTTTTAGGCCAAAGCCTAATCTTGTTTTCATTTATGAGTTGCTTACTTGGAGTCAAAGTGGTAGTCCCAGAACCGTGCAAAACTGGATTAGGTTCTGGATATAACTTTGAATACTTCTTCATTTATATGTGATAATAAAATGCTGATTTTAGAAACTGTGCCATAAAAACTGCAACATTGTGCAAAGGCTGATGTGCATTCTATGTTTACATAACAAAAAGCATGCCCCAGTACATGGCTAAATATTGACTAAGTGACTTTTTTGTCAGTGTTATTTATCAAGCACTAGTTTTCTGTATATGTAATCCCAGAGAAACACCAGAACAGCTTTCTGAGCCTAAACCTTGGCAAAGAAAAGCCCAAACAAACCCACCCAAACAACAAAAACCACAACAACATTCTGCTATCCAATTCCTTTCTCCGTGTTTTACATCTGGTACCAATTGGTATCCATGAGAACTACTGTAGCATAACTTAATGAACAGTTGTATCAGCTTCACATGCGTGGAGCCTTTTCCTCATTTTTCTGCTAATGTTACTAAGTCCTGCAGTATCTATGAAATCTTAAAAATTTGTTTTCAAAAATGATATATTAATTTGTATAAACCTTTTAGACATCTCAGTTTTCTTCCTCTTGACCTGCTTTTTAATTCTGCATTTTACTACATTTCCATTTCAAATTAATTTGGGCAACAATATGCAGTACTTTGATAGTAATGAGCATTCAATATTCCTGTAACAGTGTTGAACCCTTTAACTATATAGACCCTACACCATACTACAGAGCTTTAAATCCATCACAGAAAATATGAGTTTTGAACACACAGGCAGCACCTAGAAGAATTAAGGTAGCTACAGTAACACTACTTCTGGGTGCCTAGATATTTAGGTAATTGAAATTATTTCTCTGAATTTTTGGTGGCTGGCTGGATTACTCATCCTAGAAATTCAATACATTTCAGATATAGAAGGCTTATTATAATTTTGAATTATAATTTTCAGTAAAGGGACAGAAATTCTTTCTGTTATGAGCAGATTCATATCAGGCTGAGAACACAGCATACCAGATTCTTTAATATTTAGAAAATACAGTGCGAAATTATGAAGGCTGTTACAACTAATTGGATCTTTAATATTTTATCCTGAATTTACACAGATTTCTGACGTAGTAGATTAGGAAAACAATAAAAAGAAGAAAAACTAATTTTTAAACTCACCTCAGAATAATCTGGCAGCCAATGTATGTCTGTTACTGTTTTTTTATGACTATACTGTATGGAAGAGACTGTGCAGAATCTCACTAGAGGTGGCTCTGTGCTACGCTGTTGGACTTCCATAAGTGATGGCTAGAAATGTTTAAAAAAAAGATATCTTAGTTTATTTTCAAAATACAATAGTAGACCTCCAAAGAAAAAAGGTTACTTTATATACTGTTAATGCTCCTTCACATATTTCAGATCAGTTCATAGAACTTTCTAGGCATCTACTACCTCCCCTTTGGAAAAAAAAAAAAAAAATCAAAACAGACCTCTAGATATGGAGTTCTTGAAAAGAACTCCAACATGCCTCCGCAGGCACTCACACATCCACTTATGTTATTAGTGCTCTTCTCTTAGGTCTCTCTTTGGCTTATCTCCTTTATTGGCTCCCTCTGAAATCTGCTTCTCATTCTCCAAGGTACCTTTTTTTCTGTCTATAAACTTCCATAATCATTTTCAGTATCACATTCAGCAACAAATGCTATATGTATTTGATAGGCTTCAATAGGCAAGAGTTTAGTATATGCTGGTGCTGATTAAAGAACAGTCTTATTGAAGTCCAAGTCTGCACAAAATGCAGTAAAGCTATTAAGCTGGACTAATCAGGTAGATGTTATATTGTGATAATGGGTTTATTTCATGGACTCATTAGGCTTCTTATCCTTTAAAGCCTCTTGTTGTAAAGATTATTTACTCCTCTGTTTTGCGTCAGGATACCTTCACCCATTTTTCTCCACTAACTTGTGTTCTAACTTTGGCTCTCTTCACCCAGACATACAGTTGTACTGCAATACATTTGGAACGAAAGGATTCACCATATCAATAGCTGACATCTCGACTCCATCAGCATCAGGTTTTGTACTTTGCAGGTCTTCTTCATGTTGAGAAATATCCCATAGTACAACCTACAATAAAAAAAAATTGAGTATATTATGAATTATTTCATCCTTTAAATTAATACATATTTTTTCAAATAGAATTCATGGAGGGGATTGGGGAGAAAAAGAAGAATTTCACTGTCTGTGCTAGAATTTATGAAGACTTTAAAGTATTTCCTGTTAAGTCGGATGCAATCGTTTGAAGGACTACACTTGTCTTCAAAAAAGAGTTGTTACAGCTTGACTTCTTTATCAATACTGCAAAGAAGCAACACACAGCAAAGGCTCAACTGTGGAATAACCAGGCATAACTTCAGTACAGGATAAGTGAATTTCTGAGACCATGTCTGTCTTGGCACACTGTGTTATGGATGTTGAGTATGTCTCCTCACCCTTATTTTTATACTGTAAGAAAAGACAGAAATAGACAATTGTATTCTTCAACAGAAAATTAACACCTGTCCATTGATGCAGCCAGCAACAATGATATTTGGATCTCTTGGACTGAACTGAAAGCAGTAAATGTCTTCAGGACACTCCAACATTAACTAGAAAGAAAAAAAAACAAAATAGTTGAGAAATACAGTCACACTGGTTGTTTTCTCTCTTTATTTAAACACAATATATTTTAAAGTCCTGATTAAATACCTGAGGGTGGATAGGGTCAAAAAAACTCAAAAACAGTATTACTGATTGCTGCAGCACTGATTTGTCAGAAAGGTTAACTTGCTCTTCATAAAAAAGCTGCTTTCTTGATGACACTGCTATAATCCCTGATTGAGAGAGAAAATGAATTTTCTCAGAAGAAATAATTCAAGTTTCAATATGTTATCTATTCTAAGTGACATATTTTAATCTTCTGAATACAGTGAAAAAAAAAAAAAAAAAGAAAAAAAAAACCACCCCAAAAGTAAAAAAAAATCAAGTATTTATGTTTTTTACAACTTTGAGAAAATTCTTTCTGTTACTTAAGTTATTTAACAGTGAGATGTAGAACCTAAGGATGGGGATAAAATTCAACTTTTTTGCTACTACTCCTTAATGGTGTATACTGCACCTGAAATGATGTGACAGGCATATAGTCCTGGCCACCCATCATGAAATCAAATCTGTTGTTTCTGAATAATTTCCTAAGAAGGCTGCAGTGTTGGCTATTAGTATGCTGTGCAGCTAGGACATTTATTTAAACTTAATTGTGCTTTTAAGCTTGGCTTTGTAGAGCAATAATCCACGGCAGGGAGGAGGAGGAGATATTTAGTATGCCTTGTGGTACTCTCTGGCACTCAACAGAGCCATGTCCTGTTGTGACGTTCCTCCCAAGTATTGGGCGTGCTACAAGAATTAGCCATGGGGAGAGCAGCGGTGGTAGGCAGAGCCACCAGAAGGACCTGGCATAGTTGCAGCCCCACCTAAATGAGCCTCATAAGGGAGAAATTTCCCTTCCCTATGATCTCCGCTGGTATGTTACTGTGAGGAACTTTGCATGGCCTGTCTGAACTCTACAAAATTCATTTCTCACTTTATCTCAAATCAGCAATTCAGCATGCTAAATCAGTTTTGATTTTGTATTTTAAATGTAACGGCTGATGATTTTATGAAATATTTTATAGCTATCATATAAGACGTGTCATTCAAGTCTTAAATCAGTATTTTAGGCGCATTACCATAAATGGTTGGATGCCAGCAAACGCAGCTAATAGTTCTGTCCTTGAGATAGTGCAGATCTGTGAATGATTGGTATGGTTTAAGATAAATATCTGGCTTGCCACCAGAACTGCTTTCATCTTCTGCTAGGGCCTTCCAGTCATCAAAAAAAGCATTCATAATTTCATTTTGCTGCAATGCAATTTCCATTCTGTTTAGTAAAAAGAATGGTTAACACTTTCAATAATCCAAGTGTGACTGCTCAGTAGTAGAACCACAAATATTTCTGTACAGAGGCAGCTTTTGTTTTACACAAAATTATGACCACAGTAGTAAAAAAAATAAAGTATAAATTCCTCAGTGATGCATCACCGTAAGGAAACACTTTTCCATTAAAATATAAATAACTAATTGCACCAATAATTTAACTCGAGTTCTGTGTGGATCAAGTATGGTGCAGTTGTCCAATTCTTGTGCAGAAAGTGCCGGTAAGCATGACCTGTCCCATGACTAAGGGCTGTAGGACAGCACCATTGCTCTTCTGCATACTGTGAGCACCTTCTGCTCTGCTTCAGTGAGCAGTGTTTGAAAGATCAGTTTTGCTGCTTGTTCACAAAGATGGTATCACCATCAACTTTTCTAATATTTATTTAAGCCAACGTGCATATTTGTATGGCATAGGCTACATGTTAATTTTCATAGAAACAAATATTATATTAGTATGTGGTAAAATAATAAGCAAGAGAAAAATACCACAATAAAGTATACAGAAATAAACAAACAAACAAACAGTATTTGACCAGACAAATTCTCTATTTGGATGAGAGTTCTTGCTTGTATTTTGTATTCTTTCAGGTAGCCTTTAATGTTTATTGCTACAATACCTTAAATGTACGGATGTAAAAAATTCTTTCAGCTTCTCAGATGACAGGCTCTTTTCTCTTTCTTCATTTGACAATTGTCTAGGAAAATACTGCGTGGCTGCATTTTTCGGATAAGTCCTAACCCATAGGAATAAATTCGAATGTAAGTACAGAAACAATTTTGAAGACAGAAATCCGTGTATTATGAAAAATTAAAAGTTAAGTATGATCAGTTTTTCTACAAATTATTTGGAAAAGAGTGAAAGAAGAAAAATTCAAACACAGTGTCCAATTCTGTTCTCTTAATCAGTTCGTGACTCCAGAAGAGTTGAGTTACTTTATATAACGTTAGTTGAGACCAGAAACAGTGGCTAGGTGAAAAAATTTTCTCACTTACCATTTTGTCTGAGTACTAGCTTCTCTTACTTTTGGAACCATTTGTATGCCTACATTTTTTTCAAGCATTTTAATACTGAAAGCTTTGTCTTGATAGGACGTGCATTCAATGTAACTGTCTTTTACATGTGAAGCATTCTTATCAGTAAATGTAACTGGTGCACCAAACTTCCAGCGTACGCGAGAAATCCTATATTTAATCTGAAAAAGAGATATTTCTGCAGTTAGCAGAGGAAAATGTTTCTGAAAAAGTTTGCTCTGTAAAATAACAGTGTTTATATAATTGTAGAATTAGTTCTATTGATGATTTCTGTGCTGAGTTTACTTGTATTTCTGCATTTTGAAATCCTTAAGTGCTCATATAAATAACCTCCATATGTAATAGAAGACAGGTTTATATTTCTCAAACACGAAATTGCCTTTAGGTAATGTTTTGGATTACTGCTACTAGGATAAGAGAATTATAGTTTCTAATTTGTGCAATATCAAACCCGCACCCTTAATTAAAGGACTGATTTGTAGAAGTTCTTATGTACTATTGCACTGGACTTCCAAGATCATTTCATTCCTTCCCTCTTAGTGCAGTTCTCAACTTTGGGTGAGGTATTTCAGCTTCCCCTGCAGTGCCTAGGGAGACAAAAGTACCCCAAAGAGGATCCACAAAAATTTGAGTGAGGAATTTCCTTAGTGAGAACTAGGAAGAAAGAAGGGATGTGGCTTGACTTCTACCCACAAAAAGAGGTTTCAGGAAGCAGAGAGGTGTTGCTTTGTCTTGAATTCCTAGCCAGGTACTTTTTCCCAGCACCTTCCACAGAACTGGAAAGGAATGGAAGCTGAGAATACTTCTGAGCTGACCTTGCTAGCAAGGTAGATTACAGAATATTGAGACTGTGAAAGTAGACTAAATCCAGTGACTGTGAATTAGTTTTAGAACAAGTAGATATCTTTTTAAGTACAAGTAAGGTGTCCAGTTGTGGAGAACTATTGAAACTTAGCCCTGCTTCCATGAACAGGGATTTAAGTATTGCCTAAAAGTTACGGAAGGACAGTTAAATGCTTGGAGATGCCCCACGTGTCACAAGTTAGGTCACAGCTGTGAATGGATCTCTTTGGATGTACAATTTTCTCAGTATAATCTGTAAGTGTAGTTAATCAAATGTGTCTTTCTGTAAAGTTGGCTTGTAATAACCTATAGTAGGTAACATTTATTCTGAAGTAGAGAGCACTTACAAGTCTTGCATGCTATTTAACTGCCATACATATAATGAAAAGAGTTCACTGGGCTCCATGGAAAAGAACTAGGTCCTTAGAATATAATTGCAATGAAGAAGCAGATATGTCCAATACAGTTTCACATGCCTTATTTACAGGATTTAAAGAGAACAAAGTAGTAAAAAATAAAATCAAATAAAATTTCTGCATCACTTTTTGCTAAGAGTTAAGCTAGTTCTCTTTTTGTTTGTTTGTCTGGTTGTTTTTTTCTTGAAAGATCCCAAGAAAAACTAGAATTGAAACTTTCAATTTTCTGAGTTTTTTTTTCAAGGAACTTAAAATAGATTTGGGGTTGTTATATTTATTTGATTGAGTAACATCTGTTGATTCTGACCTTTGCAGCAGTGTCTTTAACAGATTCTTCTTCAACTTCCTTTTCACTGCCAAGAGAAACCCAAGGTTTGTGGACAGGAGGCTTATAAGGATGGACTTCCAGGGTTGCCTCTTCATTTTCTTCTTCTTTTTCTTCTTCTTTTTCTTCAGTAGTTTCTGGAGGCTGTGACATCAAACAGTGTGAAATAGTGCTTATTCAAAAATGTGCTACTGAAATGTAAATATGAACTAGAAACTAGTTTTCAGTCTTTATTCACACATTCTTTATGTTTGTCTCAATGCAGTAAGTCTGGCTATACAGTGCCCCTGGTTAGGTCCCACTCATTCATTTATGCATTGGAATTTTCTGATAAACATTGCATATTCAGTATTAAACTACTAAAGAGAGAATGCTCTCTTGAAAGCAAATCACTGTTATGTAAAAAGAATTGATAGTGATTGTCTACATTAGGCCCTCCTGCCTGGAACTGCACTTTGCCTTAATGTTATTTGTTACTTCTCCTGATGCTGGGTGACAAACTCATGTTGAAAAATTATATAATTTGCTCATAAACCTTCTCCTATGATGCAACGTGCAAGGGGAGATCTTATATGTATCTAGACTTATTTAGAACACAAGAACATTTTGAAGTATATTTTGAAGGATACATATATACATATTGTAAAAATTAAGTTTAAAATTTCTTTGAAGATGAAGATTTGAAGATGCCCATTACAATATAATCTTTTATGTCTGTCTTAGAAGGCTGGGTCTTGGCAGAGGAAATTAACACTTGTGATTAAAAAGGCAGCAATGGGGCTTATACTGGCCTTCTAAGGTGAAATGCAAAAATTTTACTCATTCTTTCTTGCTATAAAAGATATTTTTACAGTGATACACATATTTTTACATTATCAGATTAACCTTTAGAGAAACATACTGGTATGCTAAGTACCTCAGATGCTTACAAATACAATACCATTCCCAAAGTATATGTGTGAGACAAGATTCTGAAATATTCATAGCTAGAAAAATGCTGTGGTGTACTTGAATTTTCTTACCTTCAGAAGGTTTTCCTTGGCTTCCTCAGAAGCAACAAGGTAAAAGTTTTGTCCGTACTGGAAATTTGCATCAAAAACTACCAAAAGTTCTTCCCCTGGATATTCCTATTTTAATTAAAACAATTAGTGGAAAACTGTAAGTGAATAAGATTCAAAACGGACACAAGCCCAGTGTAATTTCAATATCTCTGGTTAATCTTGTGGTCTTAACAGAATTTCATGTGCTAGTTGAAAAGAAGAGATGGATTTTATGTTGTAATAAAAAAGTCTGGGATAAAACTAATCTTTTTATACAGGGAATTAAACAGAATTAAATTAAACAGAAATTAAACAGAAAAGAAACTGCTTTGATGAGTCTCAATGAGTAGGCTGTGAATTTGGGGAAGCCAAAATTATGTGAAGCTTTGCCAGTTTACAACATCAAGACTAGCAATAATTATGTTACTTTTAGCACATTTTCAGTCTAAGGCTAATAAAAAAAAAAGTGCATGGCGAGCCATGACAAACTATGAGTTGACAGTGATCCATGACCTGTACCCTTTGGATATTGTAGCATTGGTATATTTATTCAGTCAAACAAAGAGAGACCTTTTCATTACAAGAATATATACTCCAAGATCATGAAGATTAAAGTGAAAACAAAAATAAGCTACATACTAGGACAACTTTTTTAATAGGGTGGAAATCAGAAATTGCAGCTCTTGTTTTTAGGTCCTGAATTATGTCCTCTTTTTTAATAAGCTTGAAACAATTTTCTTCTGTAACATCTTCAAGAACTCGGCAATTAAAAATTTCTTGTGTTTTTGTAGTGAAGACTAAGGGAAAGATTTCTGGGTGGCCTATGAAAGAAAGCAAAACTGCATGAGAAACAAATTCAGTGTGTTGTTTAAACATACACATATACCTTAATAACTCTGAGACTTTACGGTTTCCTATCAGAATGCCTTTGAATCTCTCCACTTATATTTTTTTTTTATTTTGTAAGGCATGGAATACAAATTATACAATTATATATATAATTATATATATATTGTATATATATATGAGATATACAATATATATAATTGTATATATATACAATTATACAATATTTTGTTAATCTTGGAAAGGACTCTATGTAACATTTCCTACTTAATGAATACGTTATTCCTAGTATGAGCTTTTTTCCCCCTATTTATCAACAGGTGATTAAGAGCTTTAGTGAAGTGACATTAATCAACTGTTTTTAATACATTAAAGACACAATGGCATGGCTCTGATCTAAGAGAGCCCTTGAATAAATATACTCTAGTCCTTCCCTGGAGAGCAATGCTGTGTTAAGCCAATGTTTAATATAAACAAGCCTTCAATACCATCCCAAGTAAGGGTGCTTTTCTGATTTTGGACTTTCATCTTCCTCTCATACAGTTCAAGCTGCAGTTGAGTCTATTTCTCAACTTATCTGTGAAACTAAAACAAGGTCTCTAAGATTCAAGCCAGATACAAGACTTTATTTTCAGCTTTGCTGGAGAATATATAACTGTTGTTTTCTACACACATGACCTCTGTAAAGTTCACTCATATTGAGTCAGTACAAGACAGCTACTAATTATCCTAGCCCTGGCTAGGATAAAAACCTTTGTTGTTTTTAGTGAGGCTGGATGCATTTACATGACCTGGTGACTGTGCTTTGCAAACAATCTGAAGATAATATACAGTGTTTGTTGTTAAGTGTGTGTCAGCTTTATGTACATTGCACTGGTTCTTCCCAAATGACATTCTGCCTTCTGTCTTACGTAAGAGATGTGATTACGATCACTGTAGGCCCAGCTAATTGAATCCTGCTGCCTAAGACTTTTTCTTCCTTTGCGATACTGCCCTGCCAGCAGGCTCGTGCTGTACATCTCAGCTGCCACAGTAAGAGCATTCTTCTTGAGGGGCACTACACTTTTGTCTGAGAAGGCTAGTAGGTGTTTATTTTGAATGTTCATCTTTTTTATAAACTAGAAAAGACATAGAACATGTATACATGAGATATTGACATATTTATGTGATGAAATGGTATGGCTTTTATGATAATAGCTGATACTTTCTGTTGTCTTTGTTTTGTTCTATTTTCTCAGGTTATTTAATATTTTATGTTAATTCCCAGAACCTATGGTATTTTTCTACTTGTGCGTGCCTTAAATATATCTAAAGTGATGATATTGACCAGCTGGCTCAGCATGTTTTGAGAAGCCATCTTTAAGCCAAAAAGGACTGACAAAACAATAAATCCTTCTTAATCTCTGTCATCCGGGAAGCTAAATCTCTACATAAGCCTATCATATAATACATCATGTTTGATGAATCTGACGTTTATTTTTAAAATCTTTCAGTGCTGTTACTATGCTGCACCCGCTACATGATAGTCATCACTAAATGTAATGACATGTATGATGCTTCTGGCATAGCCTGCACTAAACCAAGTATGATTTACTTGACATTCACTAGTTATTTTGTAGCATACACAATCTATTTGTAGCATGCACAGTCGATTAGTTCGCTTTCTTCACAAAATGTAGTCTTGCATGACTTTGCTTTTTGGTATCTCAGAGATTTCTGGGATTTTTGTGTGGATGCTTCAAAAAAAATACAAAATCATAGTGATGTCAATTGGGAAAGACCAAGTCATCTGATCCAAACTCAGTGTTGGTAACAGCAGAGCAAGAGAGGGCTTGGTTATCTGCCAGAGTCCCTGTGCTTGTGTTTTTGACATCTACTCTCTGTAGCTAATGAGGCCAAGACCTCAGTTCTTCCTTTGCTTATCAATTTGGCTATGAGACCAGGCTCAGAAAAAGTGTTTATTCCAGTGATTGGAAGCATTTAACCCTTTCGAGGAACTTTAAAAGTTGACCTTCAGAACTCCTAGGTTACCCTAACCAAGGGTATGAGGCCTCATTAGGATGTCATTAGGAAGTAGACTCAAACCCTAGTACAAAATGCAACAGTACAGATATACTTTACATTTTGATATACTGGAGGAAAAAAAAAAAAAAGACATTGTTTTGCAAATTAAATTTCATAGGATAGAAACATAGAGCTCTGGACCAAACCAGAATGCAGTTTCCATCCTCTGCCGTGCACAGCTAGTTCACAGGAGAGAATGGACAGGAAAGCAAAGGAACAAAGTATCTGTACATATCGCAGTTCTCAGAGTTTGTTATGTGGTGCAACTAGGAGAGCTAGAACCTACAGAAAACTTAGAAACCTAATTTGCTGATTCTTACATGACATTTTTTCAGAAGATTCTTCCCATGTCTCAAATAAATTAATGTAAACCTGAATAATCAGATACTTTTTCGATACAACAAAAATTCTAAGCAGAAGTAACGGATGTTTGTTCAAGAAGCTTGTATAACATTATTTTTAAAACACTGAATCGTGTATACAGGCTTGTTCACAAATGCTAGTGCTAAAAAATCCTTTCATAGAGATGTAGGTTTCAATGTCAAATTAAACAATACAAGCATGCATTAATGTTAAGCAAAAACACAGTAGATGTCATTATGACAGGAAGCAGAGTAGGACAGATAGTCTAAGCATATTTTCTTCAGTGCTTTATTGCTGTAAGTCCAAGTTAAAAACAACTTAATGATCAGAATGAAATATGTACATTTCTTAGTCTAAAGGACTAAAATTTTATATTATAGAATACTATATTATAATAGATTCTACAGTATAACATAAAGAGCTGATACTGGAAATTCTTACTGTTATGAACACTGTTATTGTCTTATTTTCCAGTAAAAAGTATGTGCTGTCTAATCAGAGGCTTCACATTTTTTTTCTAATAGGAAATGTACTAATTTGTAGCAGTCAACAGCTTGTAGTGCTATGAGAACTTCACAAAGGACCAAGAAGCTCTTAGAGAAATAAAAAAAGACTTGCAGTCTTACATGCTAGGGAGATAACATGCATACAGTTTCAATCCTGCACAGTGTCTGCATAGAGTAGAATTATTTTGCTGCTTTTAGCAACAGGTTTCTAGAAAATTTACATATTACAGCTCTAACTTTATTTGCCACTAGGTGGAGGTAAAATTCCTTTAAAGCCTAGTCGTCATAATACTTACCTATACTAGCCATAGAAAGATCAACTTCATCTTTTACATCTGAAACATAATGACATGATGTTATTGGTAATTTTTCTTCCTAATGAAGTAACTATAAATACACAATCCTGTCCTTATTACGGCAATATCTAAAATCTCTCTATATATTTATAAATGCAACTGTTAAGAGGAAACAAAAAATAATTTCTATTCAGTTCAAATTTAACACAAGAAATGAATGAAGCTGTATAAAATAGGTCTGTATCTTAAGGATAGGTTAGCAGATTTTGAAACTATGGAGATTTAAAGCTCATTTTTATTTTGAGCAGTTGGTCTGCATAAGACAGAAATCATAAGAGACCTGCCATCTTGTGGCACGTGCTGCAGTTTCCATGGCTGAAAACTGCGCAACCTGCTACCTGATAGCACCTGCAATTACCGTGTAAATCATGTCATGTGAAGAGGAGATAAATAGGCAAGGCTATTAACATCAAGCAGTAGCAGATGCTAGTCCCCTCTTGCCGTGTGTGGCAGGGTGCTGCAGGAGCTGGGCATTCTTCAGCTCCTGAGAAAGAGAGTCTGCAAACCTCACAGAAAGGTAGGACAGGAAGAGATTAGCACTCATGTGCAGAATATTCTCTGCAGCACAACAGCTATTAATCATCTGGGAGGGACATTGCGATTAAAAGGTGAAAGCAACTTCAGAAAGATGATTGTCATGGCAGAAAAAAATTCATGAAACAAGCCAAACCAAAGCAAGAGTACGTTCCCACCTTTTCTGAGAATGTGCGTGTATCACTGGAAAAAAATATTCGGATATAGCAAAGGCTCATTAGCATTACACTTCATTAACTATACACTTCATAAACGAGGCAAGTGAGGTAGTATCACAACACAACTCAGAAAAAAAACCCTACAATAAAATGCACTGCAAAATTAAATTGTGGGACTGGTATACTTTCAGCTATATTATTGTCTTTACAGTGTGATTCTGAGCTCCTCCTTCTGGGAGCACTTCTCTCCGCTTGATGCTCTCTCCCCAGGCTGTTAGCTCTTGTGAATCTCCCTGCTTAGTGTATACTAACCCTCCAAGTTTCCCATTCAATATTGTTATTATGACACCACAGACTACCAAAAATCTAAACTACCAAGACAAAGTGTAAATATTGCAATGTAGCTGTGTTATGTTCCTTATACTGCTTATTACAAATCCATAATCAGCAATTGTAGATTTCTCAGGTTTTTATTTATATAAAATAGCATATTCTAATTTATCTCATGTTTACTGAAATGCATAGGCCCAAAATAATTAAGGTAGCTGTCATGTGAGATCAGATTACTGCTTGTTTCATTGCTGCTGTACCTTACATACCAAGTGGCTTTTTTTTTCCTTTTGAGGATTTCTTAGCTTTGTTTTCACCTTTCTGTTTCTTTGCTGAAGTTTTCGGACTTTTCAAGGAGGTCTTTCCAGATTTGAGATTTTGTGACATTTTTTCAGATTTCTCTAGAGAAAGAAAAATGTCATCAATAAACTTTAAACAGACAATGGAATGCACCATTTACAAGTGAAAATTTGTTCCGTGACTTTATATAATTTATCATTACAGTAATATTTTCATATGCAGCCAAAATTATATTCCATAATTTTAAATAATAAACTGTGTTTTGATGTATGGAATTCAAATAGATCAAGATACTTCTGTTTAGGATGATTATGTATGGAAACCAATTATCCAAAACAGTGAAAGGTTGAATTAGGACATGGGCTTCCCTTACAGAAAGCTAAGAACCTGAGCTACAGTGGAAAGAGCACAGGTGAAAATTCTCTCTGTATTTGTCCCCATGTCCTTAATTGTAAATCATTACTGAGCTGCACAAAGCCTTTCTGTGCTTTTTTATTTCCAGTTCAATTTTCAATGTAGCTCCATGGAAGGCAAACTCAGAAAGAAGCTGTATGCATAATTACATGTAGCAACCACACAGCTGGAGTTGAGACTGGATAGAAGGCTACTTGTTTTTCCTTTACTCTCCTTCTTCCCAATATCTAGATTGAGAACAGCAGCGCAGAAAAGGCTCAGTTCCATTGGAAAGAAGGAAATGCTCAGCAGGCCGGACAGCACCATCACGTGGAAGGTGCACATGTAGCAGCCGACAGAACAACTACATCGGGATGGACCACTTTCTGTTAGGCAAAGTGTTGAAAATTGTTAGATGCTATTATTGAGCGACTAGTGGCATTCAACTGGGATAAGGACAATGGAACTCTTAGGTTTTTTGTGTTTTCCCTTTTCCACTTTTTTTTTAAAGACTGTAAACTGATTGGGAGAGGGACCATTTTTTTTAAGTGTCTACAAAGCATTTACAGTATTTGGATGCTATTACAATGTTAACAGTATTAAGAGGAAAGCAGATGCATTTATAGACAGAAAGAGATGGCACCTTCAGGAACTGTGTCATGATATAACTCTTTCTGATGGACTCTTGCAGGAGCTGCAGCCTGTCTGCCTGCACATGAAGAGCCCATTTAGTGTCAAGATGCTTAAGGTGAAAAGGTAAGTTTATAAAAATAAATATTGTCTCTTGAAATTTTCCCAAAGAAAGGCCTAAATGTGAGCATTAAACAAACATGTCGTGCAGTGTGGATATGCATTTGCAGTGGGCATCCTGGCTTTAGGATGATCTTTCATTCCCAGACTGAGAAGAAGTGGTTTTCTCTTCTGTAACACAGTTCTCAAATACTCCAGAAGCAACCAGTGTAACTTTAGCTTCCGATCTGAATTTTAGTTTGGAGATGGCCACTGATGGCAAGATATAGCTCACAGATTATAGCCTCGTGGTATAGCGTGGGTTTGGGATCTATGTTAACTTCCCACAGAGAAATTCAAGGTAATTTTTGCTATTGACTTCAATAGGGGCAGTCTGACAAACTTATTACAGTTACATATTTTTCTGTTTCACTCCAATCAAAATAGAAAATATACACTCTATAAATCCTCAGGCTCTTTTCTCTACTGAATGGGATCTTGCAGATATTGGTGACAAGCTGCATCCATGGGATAATAGTACATTTCTCTGTTATTTCATCATTATGGCAAATACAGGCTCCTTCATTAATCCATCTGAAGAACTGTAGCAATTTAATCTGCTGTTTCCAAAAAGCTGTAATAATACCAATGCAAAACAGATTATTGTTTCGGAATTCTGAAACCTTTGCCTTGCATGTTTTTGGAAGATTAAAAAGACACCCACAAGTCATGTATAACGAGCATAAGGAGAAAGTTAGGAGTCTTTTCTACCCTTATTCTCACAGTCTTTTTGTCAAATATAGGACTACAAACATAGACAATATATTTATGTCTAACATTATTATATTTTCCCAGTTGTAGTCTTTCAAAGGAGCCTCTACACTGAATAGTATGCTTAGTTTATAGTTCTGAAATGCTTAGTGCTACCTATCTTAAAGTGCATGTCAATTCAGGTGGGTAGAAGCAGCTAATTTTCCCCTGTTTAAAAATAAAAGCTCAAAGCAATTTCTTATTCATCATCTTGTGTATTGCACGTAAAAATGTTGCGATCTATTTTATAAATGGATTCTGTGACTAATCTAATTTGAAAGCAACCTTTATGCTTCTGAATACAAGGACAGCCCTCCAAGATAGGAGGAGAGGCCAGCTGTTTTAGAAATTGAAGGACAACTCGAACCATCTCATATATAGTATAGTCACATTGATCTAATTTCACCATTTCTTAATTTTACACTGAAACAAAGCTAATATGGAAATTTTGAGTTCTGTTTTCTGAGTAACCTAAACCCTAAGTCACATGAATAGAGGAAACACTGAGAGGGCTGAGATAAGTCACATGCATATGTTTAGTATAATAACTTGCAAGTAAAAACATCCCTTTTCTTTCAACTGACTTCAAGTATACTATACCTATAAAAACAGTTAAAATTTTTGAAAATTGTCTCCCAATACTGCAGTTACTGAAAGAAGCAGGTGTAGAGGTACACAGCACTATACAGGTAAGGGCTGTGTCTCAGACACTGAGTGTATGTACATGTATATGTGTCGTGGTTAATAAAAAAAGTATCCCTGTTTAAGGGTTGCAAATGAATACATCAATCAATAGGACTGTTCATGGTTCCATCTGTGATGCACAGGACCTCACCAACTGGAAAAGAGATAGAAAAGTACAAAGTAATTATCTCCTTTTACAATATCCCTAACACCATATCACCTCTGCCCATTTGTCATCCTGGGGGCATGTGATTGTCAGTGGGTAGGAAACATGTAAGGCCTCCAAAGAAAGCAAAGGCAAAACTTCTACAAACTTTTCTGAAAGCATAATCAAGCCCATAGCCGTTTACAAAGTATTTATGCAAAGTTGTTTTTCCAGGCTACTAGCCCACAGGTGCTCCCTGAATGAAACCAACACGCACTGAAAACTTTGAAATAGGTACCGAAGAGCATTTTCAGAAGTTACTTCTGCAGGGGTTTGTTGTTTGTTGTTTTGGGTTTTTCCCACTCCCTAAGTTTTTACACAAAGTTCCAAATCCTATCAATTAAATGATAAAAAAAATAGAGAACTATCTGAAAATATGCCAACAAAAAGAGAGATAATCTCTCTAATCTGTGGTTAGTTCCTGTCTTCTTAGGGATATTTCTATACTGCTTATTTAAAAAGGACTCTAATATGCATATGTGTCCAGAAATATACAAATGTAAATTCATAATTCTATGACTGAGAAGAGAGGTTGGAAATAGCATTTAAATTAACATAAGTTAAAAAAATTGAGTGCAAAACCTACAAAAAAGAATAACTCTTGAAAATCGTCATAAACATTGCCATATACTTTATTCTTTAGAAGTAGAGCATGTATTGTATTAATACTTCATTAAATATGTTCAGTCTAATTTTTCAATGCAACATCTTTTTACATTATTTACTTGCTAAAGATCAAGTAAATATTTGACAACTTTGACATTTTGTAGCCTAGTTTATTTACGGATGGCTGTAATAATTTGAACATTAGGCTCAAGAGAAAAAAAAAAAAAGATCAGAGTGTTCTAATAATTTGATGTTCTGAGACATTTACAGTTATAAAGCAAATCCATGAAGTTGCTAGGTGCTGCAAAAGGGGAAAGTTAATTACCTATCAGTACTACAAAAGATGCTGTCTGAATCGAGGACACAGAATGATTCATTAGTTGCCTAATCAAATGATTTAAGGTCAAGCCTGTGTGCATTACTAATTTAGCACTGTAATTTACTACAATTTGGAATGACAGAAGAATTGAGTGCACTTCCATTTAACAAAAGCACTGCAAGGAAATTATCAAAAACGTGTCACTGTGAAGGTAAAAGTCACATTTCTGTCTGCAAACATTTAGGAACTTGTTAAAAATACCATCTGGAGAATGACTTGATCTCTCCAGAAATTCATATACATTGTTCCCTTTAATTAAATTTATTCCACTTTGCTCTACACAAGGAGCAATTAATACAAATACCTGAAGTTTGTATTTTTGATTATGCTTGTGCGTATTTGGATGCAACTTCATTGTATAAGTTGTAGGAAGTAAAGCTGAAATTTTGGAAAATGCCAAATCATTTCAGCATGTGAATAGTTCTACTTGAATGTACCAGATTCCACATGTACAACTTTTCATTAAATTAGGCTTACTTGAAATAACTGTAGATTTTGTTATTTGATAGAAACCAGTAGAGGCAGTTACTTGTTCTGGGATGATACATACCGTATGTGTAAAATTAGTGTAAGAATTACTAAGAAAAGCATAGAGAACAAAACGAAAATGTCATTAAAATATTGGATAATATTGTGTTCTGTTTCTCCATTCAAAAAGATATAAAATAGAATTGGAAATGGTATAACATGGATGGCTGAAGGTATGGAACATGTTTTGTTCTAGGAATAAGCTAAGATTCTTTTTAGCCAGGACTGAGGAGGGTATGATAGAAGTTATTAAAATCATGAGAGGCATGGAGAAAGTGACCAGGGAATGATTATTCATGGTCTTTCATAATACAAGATCTGGCTGGCATCACATGAGCTTACCAAAGAACAGACTGGAAACAAATAAAAGAAGTACAGAAGTATTTAATTACTCAATAGGTAGTTGAATCATGGAGTATACTGCCTGTGGACAGGATGGCTGCTGGAAGTGCACAATTTCAAAAAGGAACAGGGCAAACTGACAGATGAAAAATCAAGGGCTACTAAAAATAATTATAATGCTTCTGGTTATAGAAATAAACCATAAATCCAAGAAAAAAAAAAGGGTGCAAAGAGCACATTATGGCATTATGGCCTTATTATAACCTTGCCCAGGCCCTTACTGGCCCAGCCAGAATTTCTGATGAAAGCCAGTACAGTTGGTCTACACTATTAAAATTTATGAACAACTTAGTTGGCACTTGAATAGTTAATAAGTGTGGTATTTAATCTGTCACATGGTCCTGTTGAGAACCAAACAGTAGCATCTGTTGCCTTGTTATGACTTTTGAACCAGAAATGTTTGTATTGTAAAGACTGACACTAGATAAG
>VZRU01011994.1:800867-821403 GCA_013398155.1 Pedionomus torquatus | reverse complement strand
TTTGTTTTACCTCAAACCAGGACAGATGGATTTATATTGGTTTATACTTTTTATGCCCATTGACTTATAATTATTTCTTTATTCAGTATCGCCAAAGCTATCACACTTTTTGCTCAATGCACAAGAGGAAATGGATGCAGTAAAAATTAGTTAAGTGATGTTATGGTTTGAGAAATTCACATTCATTTACTGTCATTTAGACAATTATTCTATCACCAAGTGACCCCTCTCCACCTGGAAAGGGGAAGCAGGAAAAACAAGGAAACACAAGGGTTGAAGCGTGAACAGATTTAATAGAATAAGACTAAGTAATTGACATTAATAACACTGAAGAACCCATGCTGATCTCGATACCAACTTAAAATATATGAGGATTACACTCAGCCCACTCTGTCAGCAGGAAGCTGTGAACTCCTAGAGGGTACAGTGACTGTTGGACACTGTGAGTGCTGGGGCTTTGCGTGGAAGGGAAGGTCTCAATGGTCCAGCACCAGGCAAGAAGCTCTCGGGAGCTGCCATGAAGACAGAGAGAACTTCTCAGCAAACTTTTAAATTTATATTGAATGTGTTATTAATGCTATGAAATAACCCTTTTGGCCAGCTGGGGTCAAATGCCAAAGTCTTGCTCCTCCTCATCCCTGAACCTGATGAGCTTGAAACACTGGGAGCCTTGAATCCACATAGCATGGCTGGCTATAAAGTAAATATTTTCACAAATTCAGACACTAGAGTCTTCTAAAAGTGCAGTTTTCCCCAGCATTAAAAGAAATGTCATTTAAACCAGGACACATGGACAAATCAGAAAAGTGTGAGGGTTCTGACCTTGAAAAGGTCAGTTTATGCATTAAGAATGACTTTTCAGTTGGAAAATCACTTACTTCAAAGAAGATGTAAAGCCAGCAGTCACATGGAAACACTGCAACTGTGGAATGATAGTGCATTGACTTTTCCAGTACAAGAAATAGAGGCACTACATGGAACAAGTAAATGGAAAGCACAAGCAATGTTTTGTCTCTTCAAACAACATCTATTTTTTCAAGCTGTGGAATTTCTTACCCAAGGAACTTGTATATAGAAGATGAATAAAAGAAATTGGACCAAAAGAAAAAACAGAAAGATTCATAGAATTAAAAATCCTTCAAGGGATAATTAAGTACAAAACACTGACTTTGAATCAAGATATCCCTAAACCAAAGCTTACAGGAAAGGTATTTTTAAGGAAATGTCAATTGTCATGATCTAATATCCTGCCTACACATCTGTTATTGGAGGCACTCTGACAGGCAGCAGGTTGGACACCTTTGTCTGACCGTGTTTTGATCACTGTGTGCTTTATGTGCTAATGAAGCTAAAGAAGTATGTAGCTGTCAAGATATAAAACTGGCTTAAGGAATTAATACACACATAACACCAATATGAGATTGTAGTGGCAATTTGAATTTAAGCAGGACAAATTAGGGTATCAAAGGTTGCATAATACAGCTGTGTTAAAGCAAATTGAATTCTACCATTGAGATGTAGTCAATACAGGGAATCAACTTTGGAGAGTTATTCAGGTCAACTTAAAGTAGACACATACCTTTAGAATGGTTCAGCAGATGACATTGGCTAAACAGGGGTGTCCATAGCAAGAGATGAATCTCATCTCTAATGTTACCAAATCCATCACAGAGAAAATTGAAGGTCTTCTCCATTTAAAATTCTTCCTATTTATTAGACAGATACATATATCAATAGATGCTGCTCCAAATAACTTGAAAAGTATGTTTTTTAAGATGCTTCCTCTAGAGATTTGTAGGAAATTAATCTTTTTTAAGCATATTAGAGAAAAGAAAGATGTATCTCTTCAGCAACTATTAGATTTGGTAAAGTGTAGATAGGAACTGGAGAAATTACAATCTGAAAATATGTTTAGGATAGAGTCAGTCGGGGAGAGACTTCTTAGAACTATAAAAACAAACTTGTCTAGAAAAAAATCCAGGCAGCAATGTTGTTTTAGTTAAAAGAGAAATTAAATATTTCTTTTGGAGTTTGCTAATGCCATCTGGAAAGTGAATGTCCCGTTCAGGTAAACACTGGGCACAAATGGAAAGTAAGATATGTAATTCTCTTTGTTTTGACTCATTTCTTTAAAAATAAAATTGCCAGAGGAAAATCTGTTGCAGTGATTTCATGAGAATGATACCAAAACTGAACACCAAGAAGAAATTAAATGCCTGTGTCAAATATGCTTTTGCACAAACAGATTCCACTCAACTATATCAAAAGCCTTTTGTTTAGAAAGAAGTCATCATACCTCAATTATTTTTTAAGCTGAGAAGAAAAAAGCTTTCTTATACTGAGTAATAAGTCTCAGTGGTATTGGGACAGCTGAGGTGTAACCTAATTGATTCTATTTGATTTAGGCAAAAGGAGTGTGAAACCCAATTACCCAATTTTTCAACTGGATTTATGATATAAATTTAGAATCTTTCAGTCTTTATTTTTGCCAGTACTCATATTTGATGAAATCACCACTTGTAGTGAAGATGTTCAGTAAAAATACAAGAGGAGTTAGAGCAAAAATACAGAATAAAATTTATCAACCGTGCCAATCAACAGGAGTTCAGCTCCAAAGCAGGATTGATCTTCTTTTTTTTTTTTTTTTAATTTTAATTGGCAAACTATGTACTTTCCTTTAATCAGCTAGATTTCCTATGCTAATCCAAGCATTTATTCACGAAGACAAAAATTAAAATTATTTCCTTGCGGAATTATAGAGCCATAACTATATATAGTTCATACATAGTTCAAATAAAGAAGTGTTTTCCTATCATTTTAATAATTTTTAAAGGAGCATATTGATGATGAGCTTTTTGCCTCTAGCCAATGTAGTTAACATTGCTGATTCCATAATCTGTTAAAAGAACGAAATAATTCCTAGAAATTTTTTTTTTATTTTTTTTTTTTTACTTTTTGTCAGCCAGACCAAAATTTGAAATTGACAGCAAGTGCTGGAAAGGTAGAGTCAAGACTTAGGTTCTTTTATCCTTTAGTTCGAACAGACTCTTGACTTTTCGTTTTTAGAGGCCTGGGAGAGTTGCTCCCCTAAGGCTTTGCCTGTCTCGCATAATAAAGGAGCAGAATCGTTCCTAATGATATTTGTCTGTGCAAACATTCTGTGTTGTGGTTTTGTTTGGTTTTTTCCTCCCAATAAAACGTGAAATGAGACTCAAATAAAGCTTCAGAGTTCCTTGCTGTTCCAGCTTGGAATTTTATCTAAAACTAACTCATATGGGTTACTGACAGTGTCAGGATTGACAGTATGGTCAACTAAGTATTCTAAAATAACAACAACAACAAGAAAAGTTTCTATGTAGAAAAAAACATTTGCAGGAGAAAAAGAAAAAAAGTATATTCATAGGACTTTCTAGTTACTTACGTGTACAAGCTCTTCCTTCCTCTTTTAAAGGGTATTTGTAACTTTTATGCTAAAGTCACCAGTGCAAATTTCACAGTCCCACATTCTTAAGAATTCCTTTTGTAACCTCTGTCCAGTTTGGGTTTTTCTTCCAACATATGGTAACAACCTTCTGGCTTGCTTAGCAGTCTTTTATTCTCTTCCATTTGGGTTAACTCTCTGACTTGGTTGTAGTTAGCAATCTTTTATTCCACATTTCTTTTAGCTAAACTCATTTCCTATGGGGTCACTAAATCAAATACTTTTTGAAAGTGCAGATAGATTAGATTTACTTCCAATGCCTAGAAAATCTATAAACTTATTAAAGACATCTATCAAATTAATCTCATATAGTTTATTCCTAAAATTCTTCCTGCTTATTTATCGGAAGGAGATTAATAGGTTTTAAATTTTTACAAAGTCAGGCTATATTTGTACCTGAGTTTGTCTCAGCTAAATTTTAAGGAAGGATTGAGGTCTCAGGAGGATGAAGTTCTAGTAAGTTTTATGACAACTGGTGGGTGGAATGGATATAGAGGGGACGAATCTATCAAAAAATCCCTGGCATTGGATGTGCTTCCCCCAGAGCAATCTGCTGTGCCTGTGGAAACAAGTGTGAAAGCTCATGTTTTGGCAGACCTTAACTCCTTGTGCCATTGTGACTGTACTGCTTCCATGCTTGCAGTAATAACCAGGTTGAGAACCTTCACCATAAAGAAATCTTAGAGTCTTTCCACATCTGACTTCTTCTCAACCACTACTTCTGTACCTAATCTATAATGTCATAATAATTGACTACGACAAATATTATCTTGTCACATTTTGTTATGTATTGCTATAGCAATCTCCCTAGGAAAAAAAATAACTTTAATAATGTGATCTTAGAGATTTGAGAAAGGCTTTTTCACCTATAAACAAACATTTTTATGGATGTGGAAACAAATTTTTCAGATTTTCTTTTATACTGAGGACTTCGCTCAGTTACTCCTTATGTAGGTAGGTGACTTCAATTAAATACTTTATTTACCTCTTCTCTAAACTTTCCATATCCTCATTCCCTTTAAAGGACTGAAGGTAGATTTCATAGTCTGTGATAGAAATCCAAGTACCACGTTATTTAATGCTCATTACAACTTTAAACTAACATTGCAAAAATTTAACAGGAAGAAAAAGAAAGAAGAAACAAATCTCATGATCCAATTTAATCTCCAAGTAACATTTAAATAGGCAAAAAGCAAAGATATAATTTGATCAAGATTCAGAGATGGTTCGTTACTTCTCTTGTGATAAAAGCCAGTGACTTTCATCATGTATGAATGCTCCATTGTGCTGGAGAGTTGAGCAAAGAGGAAACTCATGAAATTCAACAAGGGCAAGTGTAGGGTCCTGCACCTGGGGAGGAATACAACCTGTACTAGTACAGGTTGGGGGCTGACCTGCTGGAGAGCAGCTCTGGGGAAAAAGACATGGGGGTCTGGTGAACAACAGGATGACCATGAGCCAACGATGTGCCCTTGTTGCCAAGAAGGACAATGGCATCCTTAGGTGCATCAGGAAGAGTGTGACCAGCAGGTTGAGGGAGGTGATCCTGCCTCTCTACTCTGCCCTGGTGAGGCCCCATCTGGAGTCCTGTGTCAAGTTCTGGGCTCCCCAGTTCAGGAAGGGGAGGGATCTGCTGGAGAGGATAGAGCAGAGGACCACCAAGATGATCAGGAACCTGGAGCATCTCTCTTATGAGGAATGGCTGAAGGACTTGGGTTTTTTAGTTTGGAGGAGAGAAGAATGAGGTGGGTTCTGATCAACACGTATAAATACTTAAAGGGTGGGTGTCAGGAGGATGGGGCCAGTCTTTTTTTTCAGTGGTGCCCAGTGAGAGGACAAGAGGAAATGGGCATAAACTTGCACATAAGAAGTTCCATCTAAACATAAGGAGGAACTTCTTCACTGTGAGGGTGACAGAGCCCTGGAACAAGCTACCCAGAGAGGCTGGGGAGTTTCCATCTCTGGAGATATTCAAAACATGCTTGGACAAGTTCCTGTGCAACCTGCTTTAGTAGGACCTGCGTTGGCAGGGGAGTTCGACTAGATGATCTCCAGAGGTCCCTCCCAACCCCATATCATTCTCTGATTCTGTGATTCTGTCGATGCTTTACATAGCATAATGAAATGTCAGACTTCACTCTTCCGTGTTAAGTTTGTTAGAAGTTAAAGTAAAGATTGTCCAGACTAACTCCCTATGCTAGCAACAAGCATCTTGAAACCTTATTGACTCCTTCAGTTTTAAGATTCCTCTTATTAAGAAAGAGCTGACATCTAATAAAACAAAAGATAAAAAATAGATACTGACAAGAAAAAATGAAGGAGTCCTGTAGCAATCTTACTACACAAGGCACTGGCATTCATCTTATCTTTCTTCAGACAGACACTCAAAGCTGAGCTCATGAACTAAGGTTTTCTGCACACCCCGTTAACAAGAAATCAGCACATTTAGACTGATATTCATGTAAGATTCAATAATTTCAGCTCTAGAGTGATGTGCATTATAGCATGCAAGTGCCCATATTTTGTCAAAAGTCAAGCCTAAACTGACTAGCTCAGATTAAGGGTACGTATACATGCATGCACCTATGTGTATGTTGTGTCTATAGATTTGCTGGGAGGGTTTGCATGGATACTACAGGAAAACAATTTCATTGGGGCATGTTATTGGGGTAACTATTTTTTGATGAAAAGAAACTCTGCAAAAGTGAGATGCACAAGTTAAAAAAAATTGATTGTTCTGGGTTTGGCTGGAATTTAATTTTTTTTTCATCATAGCTGACATAGTGCTATGTTTTCACTTTTCAACCAAAACAGTGTTGACAACACACTGATGATCTAGCTGTTGCTGAGCAGTGCTTACACAGAGTCAAGGCCCCTTCTGCTTCTCACTTTGCCCCTCCCAGTAAGCAGGCTGGGGGTGCAAAAGAATTTGGGAGAGGGCACAGCTGGGACAGCTGACCCCAACTGACCAAAGGGATATCCTGTACCATAAGATGTTGTACTCAGCAATAAAAGCTCAAGGAAGCAAGAAGAAGGGACATTCAGATCTCAAGTAAGTTTCCTTTGGCACTATTGTCAGCCATCTGCAGCAATTTGTCTTGTAATCCAGGTCTGGGATTAGATGTCTTTGGGGGGACAACTCCTTGTTCATTTATGATGGGAGAATGGTAGCAGGAATATAAAAAAAAAGCTGTAAAGGGAATGGACAAAAACAGGGCTCCCGACCCAGAAAAAAATTAATATTCTCCAGGTATAGTTATGCATTGTACTTTATTGCTGTCTGATTAGTATTCTTTTATCGTGCTTTATGAGAGAGACTAATGTGATTATACTTCAGCCGCATTAGTAAAAACAAAAAGAAAAATAGGAAGATGATAAGATTCAATTAAAATTTATGCTAATTTGATAGGATGGAAAATTGCTTATGTAGGGTACGAACTTATTACTAAGATATATTGGCTGTCCTTAGAAAATGTTTCATAGTGCTTATGAGTATTTATTTTACAATAGCTTATTCCACAGAAAGGAACAGACAAGGGAAAAGAAGTCTCTTGTAAATGCCAATACCACTCTTCATTTATTATTGAGTTCAACAGAACCAGTTCGAACCATAAAGCCTGGACTGGAAGTTTGGATAAGTTTAGTCTACCATGCCACAGAGGTACTGGAGCTCATTATGGACAAGCTGGTTTGCCTTTCAGGAGTAGGTAGTGTAACTGTCCACATCAAGGTGCCTTGCTACTTGACAGCTCTGATGAGTCCATACCAAGCACTGCACTAATTTGACTATGCTAGAGCTCTTTTCTTAGGCCTCTAAAAATTTAAGAACTTTCCCTTAAGGTAATTTCAGGCACCACACACATTTGCTATGCTTGGAGGAATGTGCATGCTCTTGAATTATTCTGAACAGTTTTAAGGAGGGTTTTTTTCTATTTCCAAGTGAATTCATGTACACCCACCAATAACCTGAGTCTATAACTTTGATCATTCAGCCTTACATAAAGATGTGGTGACTCTGATATATTTCTAAAATAACTACATACTCAGAAACATACACAGAATAGACACCTTGAATAAAATTCAACTACCTACAGCTAATAAGAAGAAAGATAGCATGAAAGATATCTAGTGACATTCTTCTTTAATTACTAAGTGTTCTGTAATTTAGAGTTTATATTAAATTATTTAAAATATTCATTTGTAGAAACATTATTTCCATTGATTTAAAGCTTATGCCTGGGTATCAGCATGCTTTAAATATTTAATTTAGGACATACTGGAGCCCGCACAAGAAATAAAAAAGTATGATCTGAACTAAAAATAGTTTTTCAGGTTTTCTTTCTGAAATCAAAATTTATCATTTTCTAGCACACCCTGTTTCCTTCCATTTCTGGTAGAACAAAAGTAAAGCAACTGTCCAAATCAGAATGGTAATGACTTTTGTCTTCTCACCTGCTCAACAATCTGATTTTTATGTGGGACAAAGAGACTGTAGTTCCTTCTCTCACTGAGAAAACTCAAACGAAGGGCTGCCAGAGCAACATCCTACCCATCAAGTGAGAGCACAGAATGAGGATGGACTAGCCATCTCTTCTCTCTGAGTTTTTATACTTTGCATGGTATACCTAAGCATTAATACCAAAAAGAAAGGAAAAAATAAAGCTTTTACATCATGTTGGAACACACGCTTACAAACCAATACTTGGAAACCATGTGCAATGCAAAAATTGATCTTGTCTCTGTGAGCAAATCAGGAAAGCATGAATTGGCTTGACTGACATTTAAATCTGTTCCAAAAGACATAGAGGCACAGAAGCTGTAGTACTCCTCCTCTGGCAGTGAGATCTTGGTTTAATATCACCTATGAATCAAAAAGAAAAGAGATTTGAACTTAGATTTACGTGAAACTTCCTTAATTTGTAGACTAACTTCCAAATTTTGCCTTATAAAGCCTGGCTCTTCACATGAAACTGTTGTCAGAGTACAGGTAAATTTGGGCACAGCCTCCAGAGAAATAAAATTCTTCTAATCTATACATGGATTAACTTTTAAGAAAGAGTCCAACTGGGTAGCATATCTCTTATTTGACTCAAACCATCTCAGAGCTAGATGCTTAATCTAAAGTAGTCCCCCTGTAGGGTTAGTGGAGACAGAGTTAATTTCAGAGGGCAATTTATACTGTACAGCTTGGACACCTATTTTATAAGACTGTAATTCATACCCTTGAATTGCTTATCAAAGAGCAGAGAATTGTTTAGACATGTCTTTTTGATGGTTGATGATAGGGAAAATGAGGACCCCACAATGATTCTTACCACTCCCCACTCCTAATAAAATGAGCAGTTGTTTATTTGTCCTTCAGGCTTTCCCACCTGCAGAGCTGCAATTCCTGTATTTGTACAGTGGTCTAGGAAGAAGAAGAAACAAGACCAGCAGCACCACAAACAGCTGAGCCTGAACTACGTTCACACTGAGAGGGAAAAGCTGACAGGTAACAGTCCTGGCAAACCAGCCCTGCTCTCTCAGCGGGATTGTTGACCGCCAGGAGGCCCCCAGGCTATCAATTCTTTCTTCTCACCCATGAGATTGCCATCAATGACACTACCAGGTGAGATTCTGAGAATATCAAGAGCGAGTATTGGCATCTGGAGATGAAGATGAAGCATCTCCAGTTTCTCTGAATCAGTTTTCACTCACTCTCTCTCACATCCCCTGTGTTACTGGGAGGAATAAGTCCCCTTAACTTAGTCATCTAACTCTGGCAAACGTTTTGTTTTGGTTTCTGGTTGGTTCCTAGGGAGAGGCTCTTTCTGACAAACAGATGAAATTTGCACTGCAGTTGTCTGTTCCGGTGGAGCTGTGAGGTGTGGCCATCACCCCAGATTTTGATAGTTCTTGAAGACCTCATTGCTGCAGGTCAGTCCAAGAATTAAAATAAGGACTTTATAAAACTGTTTCAACTGCTGAGTCTGAATCTGTGTTTGAAAGAGGGAAGGAAATGGCCACTGATTTCTACATGAACAGTAGGATTAAAATTTGTCTATATGTTCTTTTGTATCAAATTAAATGTCAAAATGTGATAAGGTTAGTGTACTTTATTCCTATCAACATCATTCTCAATAGGAAGGATTTCACTCATTATTTGTGGATTGCTGCTTTACAATTATATCTTAATTGACTTGATCACCAACTTGAACACTTAATATTACAGTATCATTAGCACATTTATTATTCATCTAAATCATACAATTACGGCAATTAAACTGGTTGCCTTTTAAACACTTGGTTCACTGATCTTTAATTAGACATCTATGAACTGAATTACACGGGAAAAGTGCTAAATGTTACAATAGTAGTGAAGGATTTTATTTGCTATATTATACAGGATAGATTTAGTTAAATGTCATATGTATTACAACATGCCGCCTACTTGATACTTCCTGGTTACCTAGTGATTCAGAGACTACCTATTAAATAACATGGTAGGAAGCTTCATTCTTTTTTAATCCTACATATAAAAGGAGCATAAACATAATTAAACAATTCAAATCCAGAGCTTAATCTGCAATATATTAAAGGTTTGGTGGGGTGCTTATTTTGTCATCCATTTTCACAGAAAGGAAGATCCTCATTTCATCTTTACACGTTATATGTGTCTTTGGTCCCTGCCTACATCCTTCAAGCTGTTAATTTTCTTGTATAGTATTCTCCTGTCTTAAGAAATTAAATTTCTAGTACACCTAGCAAGAATTTTAATTTTAAATACATGGAAATAAGCACATGGTTTAGTAGAAACCTTTCTTTTTCCATTAATACACCATCTCATTGTTTCCTCTCAGTCAAAAGAGCAAGTTCAAGAAACAGAGAACAAAACAGGAGACACAATTATGCCAATTTATAAATCCATTATTTGTTTGTATTTTAAATTTTTAATGTAGTTATAATCCCCTAATCTTTAAGAAAATAGTGTAACTGCAAAACACCGAGGGAAGAATGATCAAAAGTATGAACCTTTGTTTCCTCCCATATGAGGAACCACTGAGTTACTAAAGATTTTCAGTCTGGAGAAGCTGATTTGGGGAGCTATACTTCAGACCTATAAAATCATGAAAAGCATGAAGAACTTGAATAAAATTCCAATATTAATTTTGCCTTCTAGTACTAGAAGAATAGTAGGAGCTATTAGTCAAAGTTAGTTGAAGCAAGGTGCAGAACAAATCAGAGGAAATGCTTATCCATGAAAGGGCAGCAGACATATGGGACCCCTTGCCAATGAATATGATGAAAACAAAAAGCTTCAGAGGAAACTGGAGAAGCAGCTTGAAGATAAATCCTTTATTATAGAGTGTAGAAAGCTGAATACTTTTAATAGGGATTTTTTAGTATTTTCTTTTCCCACAAAATCTCTTTTCATAGACAAGCTAACCAGAAAAAAATAAAAAACCCAACCTGAAACAAAAACCCCACATCACCAAAAAGTAAACAAAGCAAATATTTTTGCTAAGAAGTGCTGGAATATATTTTGGGTGCCTTATGTCCTTGTCCTCTTTGAAGCAATCTGTTTGGACAAAGTAGGAATTCTGTAATGCAACCTGACTTCTCCCTTGCCTTGTGGTTTGGCTGTCTGGTCTGAGAGAGCCTGACTGTGGAAACAGTCAGAACAGGGGTGCAGAACACCTGAACTATGTCCCTGTTCTGGTTTGAGGTAAAAGAACCAATTTTTTGTTTTACAGTTTTACTTTCTTAGCTGGGCCTCTTCTAACTAGCTAAACTCTGAAATTAACAGCACATTGTTCAGAGCTGTTTTGTCTCCCAGTGATAAGACCTGATTATACCAAGGGATGGTGCAGAGAGGCCCTTGTTTAGACTTATTGCTAGAAGAACCAAGGTCAGGGAATTTTCATCATTTTACCCCNTCCTTTTTATTATATTATTATTATTATTTTCATTAAAGTGAAAAAAACCATGACAGTCCCCTATAAACATCTCTGACAGTATTTCTCAGCAGAGTATTTTTTTATTTCTCTGATGAAAATTTATCTGTTACAGAAAGAGTGATTAACAATATTCATCACCCTTCAGTCAGAATCTTTAGTTTATGATATTTTGTTGCAAATTCAGCATTTCCAAAGCTTCAGAAACCTGAAGAGTTATAGGCAGAAGCATGGCTTATTTCTGAAATGCTGAATAGTATGATATTCAAGAGACATACAGTCAACCAGAAGCTGAGCTACAGTTTTGGTTTTTTCTTTCCATATTATCTTGAATAGTCTACATAATGCACTACATTCCACCTCTCCTTACATAAGAGTAGGAATAATATTTCACTCTTTCCCTTGGATATGAGAAGACAAAAATCCATTAATGATTAAGAAGTGTTCTGGTCTTACGTTCATGAGGATCATACAAGTGCTTAGCAGGATAATACAGTATTCTAACTGTGCTCTATTAATGAAGCCATTAACAATTCACAAAAGCCAATGATGAATTTTAAGCAATGAACAGAACTAACAGTAGTTAATTTCAGAAAAGCTTTGATAACATTCTCTAACTACAAGATGAAGAGTATCAAATCGTTAACAGGGGAGTTCATTAGAAGTGATGCAATAATACAGGAAACTTGATAGGTAAGATCATTATATGAAGTCTAGTGATACAAAGATTCTCAAAATCAAGTTAATCTTCCTAATATTGAATGATAAAAGGAAAAGTCAACTATTAAATTTCTTAATTGAGACTGATCCAGAAGTACAGCAAAAACTGAAAGATCACGAGAATGATAGGTATGAGCAGAAGCACTTCCAAGAACCTGAGGATACTTCAAGCTGTAGCTCAACTAATGACACATTTTTCATCTCTTTTTTTCTCTAGCTACTTATAATCTTCTATGACTTGGGATGATATTCCCTGCTGATGACTCTGCAGTGTTGCATCAGAAAAGTCTTTATCAAATGAACCTTTCAACACCGTTTTCCATAATTTGCCTTCTTCCATTGTGTCTGTCTTTTCTTTTGGTTAGCAAAGGTCAAAGCAAACTTCAAAATTCCATTTCCCTACTTAGATTTTGCACTGCAGCCTTCCAACCAAGATTTACAGACTATGCTTATACTACTGATGGAAAGAGGCCTATGAACAAAATCCTGGCCTTAAGGGCAATTGGTACTAGTTACTTTGCACTTACTTTGTTAGTCCCCTTTATAGAAGGTTTTTCTTGCAGATATGGAAAGTAAAGATCTCTTACCAACCCTCTTCTGTCTAGTAGTAGAGATGTATTTTCAGCATGAATGTACTGCTGTTCGTTTCTAAATAGTTCTTTACAAAAAAAAAAAAGGACAAAAACTTTTCTATGAACATATTCACTTCAATTAGAGATCCTACACAAATTTACTTAAGCATATGCATGATCAGCCTTATAAAATATATCTAAATTCAAGAATGTTATTAAATCATAAGTATTTTATGACTCAATTGTGTATATATAAAAGTGATAGATTAATTAAGGAAAAAAACAAGTCAGTTAAGTCATATAGCATGAAGATTTTCATTCCTTTCCCATAGTTTTGTGCACTTTCATATTTCCAACTGCAGACATCCCCAATTTTCAGTATAATTACATATATATGTCAGATTCTACTCAGGTAGATCATTATCATTCAGACAGTCAAGTAAAGAAGAGCACTTCAACTAGCTAAATAAATAAATAAATAAATTAATAAATAAAATTAAAAGCTTTGAATGCATCAAGTGAATTCTTTTTTTTACATTTAGACATTTCTCCAGTTATAAAAAGTTCCTTCGAACAACATAAATAATTTCAGAATCTGTAGATTAACCCAAGAAAATATTAAAATATCAACAGGACTGAGGTGATTACGTGCTCTTGAAAAGTCTCAGCAATACTCAGACTCATCCCACTTCTTTAGCTATCCTGATGGTGTTTCTACCAGGAGCTAATTCTCCCCTTCTGCCCTATGTAGATATTGAAATTGCCCTGCAGAAGTCTCTCTCTCTGTCCTAAGCTCACTACCAAGACATTGATAATTCTATCCTGCTTTTACACACCTTCTTTGAATATTTATGGTCAACTGAAAGGATTATAAACCTGTTTTTTCTTTACCTTGAATACCCCTATAGATGACTGACAGCCATTCGCTCACATTCACTGCTTTCTTTTCTCTAGATCCCAGCTGCAGTCATAGACACGTAAAGGTATGTACTTCCTTAAATAGTTTCTCTGTGCGCAAGGTTTTATTTCAATTGAAATAATGATAATGTCTTGTCTTTCGGCTATCAGTGTAAGGATTGGTAGGGATGAACTGCTAAAAACACAACTGTACTCCTATCTGAAAATAAATTCACTGTGTAGTATTTAAATGTGTAAATATGTGTGCAGGCTTATTTCCAGTACACAAAATTTTGGCAGGGATCCTGCCATCATTCTGAGCTGCTTTTGTACACTATCTAGGACCAACAGCTGTGTTTATTCATTTGCTTTCTGCTGTTTGGGGGTCACAGTGACAGGATGGTATTTACGTCTTTAAATATTGATGCAGAGTTAATCTACATAGTGGAGGTCCCAAATCTCCTCTTCCTCAGAGTGAGGCAAACTTTTGGGAAATTGGAGTGGAAGGATATTTTTGAATCTATCCTTAATGCGTTTGCCATGCAATATATAATCAGGAGGTAGGTAATCTCTTCTCAGAAGAGAGGAAGAATGTGTTGTGTGGTAGTCTAGGGATGCTCCTGCCACACGGTCATAGTGTGAACTAGCTAGCACAACTTCATCCTATAGTCTGTTATCCTTCAGGAATAGGCAATCCAAGATGGCATTGCTAATACAGATTTCCTCAAAGGTTTCACTCAAACCAATTGTTCATTCAATGTCCAAGCATCTAGACAGATAACACAGGATCCCCTAGAAAATCTGAAATCTACCTAACCATCCTTCTCCCAAGCCTGTTTAAAACCACAGTCTTCAGTCTCCCACAGGGTTTTCATTTAATACTTTTTCTGGTCTCATTATATTTGATTTTATCGTGAGGATTTCATATTTCCTACTATGAAACATAGAAAGTATTTATACTTTAGTTGTTGCATTTTCATATTCAGTATATAAAAAGTAGTGTCCTTTGAGTGACCTCTTGTCCTCTCCACCCTTCGTCTAGGTGATAAAAACAGCTACCACTCAGCTGGACGTGCGGAATAACTGCCTGAGCTGTCTGGACTTAGGAAGCTACTTGCCTTTCACTGACTTTCCCACCCTCCTTCCTTTTACATCTTCCACTCACACACTGTCAGAATAGAAGAGAGTTGACTTCTTTCCTTGGGCAGAAAAAGTAGCTGTCCCTTTCCAGGGGTGCACAGACCTATGACTGACTGGACCAGCGACATCAACACATAGCTTGAAGACTCCCCTTTGCCCACTTGAACTACTACTTTCTATACCTCCTGAGCCCCATAGTGATGAAATGGCTTTCAGTGTAATAATAGTTTGAATCTGCCCCTTTCAAACCACTTTCTCCGATGAATGCCTGAAGTCCTGTCCTCCATCTGACCACAACACAGAACACCTCTGAACAACAGCCCAGAACACCCTTCACTGCCTACAACCACTGCTGCAGGCACTGATGCATGTAGACTCTGTCCACACATGGATATACAATGTAAAATGACTGGCTGAAGGGTCCCCCAGTTCTGGATGGAAGATGGAGGAATGGTGCCTCTAGGTTGGCTGGCAGCCCCTTTCACGGAAACAGCAAAATAGATAATCTTCCAACCCATTATGGTATTTAGTGATGTGTAAAATGGACAAAGGACAAAACCAGATTTGTTATTTTTGCAAATTTTTTTGCAATTTTATTTTAGCAATTTTTGAGAGTTTTTGTCAACCAAGGTTTCAGAGTCTGCGATGTTTTATTACTCTAAAAATAAATTGAAAGATTACACAAATAGAATTTGTCTGGCTAATTGCAAATATAATGCTCTGTCTAATTTTCAATAGTAGGCTCATCAGTAGGATTATGTTCACTCAGTGAGCATGATATATCTGAAGAAAGAGTGTCATCTATAAGTCAGAGAGATCTAATGGACAGTTCAAAGGAAAATACTGTGCCTGACCATCTGTGTGATCTTCAGACTCTCTTTTCACCTCTTTAACCCTCCATTTCCCCTCCCACATTTTATTTCATCTCTCAGTCTAGAGGGCTCTTTGTGATGGACTGACAGTGTGATTAAATAATTCTTAGTAAAACAAAACTGCTGTCTTGTAGTCTCAGTGAATCATTTTAATAAAAACAAGTAATAACAATGGCATTTGTTATTAATAGTGGGAAATCTACTGCCACGCAATCCTTATTTCTCATGATAAAGGCTATGTGTTTATAAGTACTTCAGAAATATTCCACCTACAACCTGAAAAACAATATATAAGCTCCAGCACAACATATGTGCTTTTGAAAAATTACCCTAATTCCATTAATTCAGCTTCATTGCCAAATTTTGAAACACACTACCAGAATTGCATTCATTCTTCATTCTGTGAACTCTAAAAGAAAAGAGAGTTTGTGCACTTAAATGCTCAAGCATAATTTCTTAGGAGAGTCTTACAGGTCCTTTTGAAAATGTGACCTTTAATGCTGCTGTGCTTTGGAGAAAAATGTCAAGTTTTTATTATTCATTTTTTCAGTTAGCAGAAATTGCAATACACTGACAAAGACAGACACACTTTGAACAAAAAAAAAAAGTTAAAATTTCCAAACAAAACACAGGAACTTTTGCCTAAATGAAGGGGCTTTCAAGCTTCAAAAAACAACTCATCTTCTGGATGAAAGAGACAGACTGTGTCACGGTAATATTGTTCTGAGCTGTAGATCACGTGTGTCAGAGGGGCAGAGGGTTGTTTGACTTTAACTTGATTCTACCAAAATAACCTTTCCAACACTTCCATTTTACAAAACGAGGTTAAACAGCTGCCTATTAGGTTGCACATGCTAAAAGCTAAATAAAATCACCGAAGATATAAAGATATTGATGTAGAGGCATAGAGCTACAGGTCCATATTGAACCGTTGTTTCTTACAGACACAGACATTCACAGATGGCAGAAATAACTGACAAGCACTTAAGATCAAAATTACTGTTTTGGCCAAATTAGATGGGGCTTTTAGGCCCCTGTTTTGTCTCTGGTGACTAGAAACTTTTAAAAGTTTCCCATTAAGGGCAATTGGTGAGATATCTGCCTAACACAAAAAGAGTCCCTCAAGCCTGAGGCAATTTCTGGAAGTCCAATGCCCTGAAGTACAAAAGCTACATCCTACACATTTTTGTTAAAGCAGATACTTGCACCAAGAGACACAGTATAAAGTAAAAATAAAAAATGTTCTAATTTTTCTCCCCAACTTTTTTTTGTCCTGCAAGGGTGTTTACTGAGAGGTCCTCTTGCTCTTCTCTGTGACCTCATTGGCCACAGCATGCCTTCAATAGGTTAAAGAGGCATAGGAATTAGATGGTGAGACTGAAAAATCTCATTTTATCCAGTTTGTGCAATGTGCATTTTGAGAGTGATAATTTCTGTCTGGAAATACTCCTGGCACCTTAAAATCTGTGCCATAAGGAAAGGCAACCAAGAACCCCTGGCAGCCCTTGACCCTCCCATGAATGCTTCTGTGGAGGACTCTAAAGTACAAGTACAAGGAGACTGAACAATACCCCATTGCACATGTCCATATGACTGCATAATAAATGCTCATTTAGTCCAAAGTGTCTGACATCATATTTACTGCACACTTTTGGCTGGCCCTGAGGGCCTAAAAACATGGCACAGGCACAAATCGTGGCCTGTCATTAATTCACACTATGGAGGCAATAAAATGGATATTATAGAAACCCTCTAAATATGCTGAGCAGAGCAGAAAAATGTTCTGTCATACACTGCAACACGACAAACCAAGGTGTATTGACTGTAACCTTTTTTTTTAAGCTTGGTTCCAGTCCAGCTTGAGTTTTCTCCAGGGCAGATGACTGTTTTTTTGTGTAGCTGCTCAAAGCTGTTAGACATGAGCAAGTATTTCAGTCTGTCTTCCCATGGGCTGCTCTGTTCATGTGGTGATTATTTTACCCTTGCTGTATCTTAAACATTTTGTGAGGCTAATTCTTCAAGCTTAGGATGGGTATCAGCCAGGAAATCAGGATTTCTCCATGTGTGAGTGCATGCATATGTGTATTTTGATCACCATAGAAGGAAAGTAGGCTGCTTTTTTTCTTCACTCTAATCCTTCTCAACTTTTTTGCACAGTGGGGGGCAGAAGGAATATTGGGGTTTTTTCTTCATCGTCACCATATAACGTCATTAAGAAAACTGTTTCATGGTTGAAGAGATTTGGGGTAATGAGAAAATTGTTACACATAGGACACTCAACACAATTCTTTCATCCTGTCTCCAGTGTTTGCCTTCATGTCAAGCTCTTTAACTTTAAGGTGCCACCACTGTCTTACAGGCGGCTTCATAAAAATGAATAACAGGAATAGGAATAGGAAGAGGAATAGGATTAGGAATACAAATGGTAAACTACAACAATAACAATAATATGTTCCTATTCAGATGGTCTGAAATTTCCTACCAAAGAAAGTGTCATCAAAAAATGTGAGTACAGTGACCCAGAAATATTAAGTGTGAATTGGCTCAGATTTGAGGGACTTCTAGTGGATTCCAGGCAAGATTTCAAAGAAATTATTGTTGCAGCAATGATGTCTTGCATACAAAATACCAAAAACTAAAATCTTGGACCTATGTGTAGATCTGACAAGTAACAGTTAGGTTTACCTTTCAATTGCTTTTTTTTTTTTTTGAGAATGCTATTGGACACAGGGGCAGGATACTTGAGTGAAACTTAAATTAGAAAAGAAAGAAAAGAAAAATATGGTATGTCTACATAACTTGAAGTTTCATCTTGGCTATGTCTAGCCTGCCATTAAAATGCTTCACTGCTATGTGAAAACAATTTCTTACTGAGAACAACCAATTTTTGAAGACAAAATGTGCGTGTAAAATTAATCTGCTACAGCAAATTCCTCCAGACTTTTTCAGAATTTCCCTTCATGTCACTTAGCTCAACTCATTCTAACATTATTAATCCCATGAAGATGGTGTAAATCACCAAGCATCATATTTCTTTAATGGTCAATGCCAGGAAAAGTCCACCAGGAGTCACATGATTGCAGGGAATCCCACTGTCTTCCTCTTCAAGTTTCTTGACTTGTAAACATATCCTGAACATATCTCATTAACACAGACAAGAAAGGAACTAGACGAAAGGAAGGTCAAAATCCTGTAATATACCTGGAAAAAAAAAATAATCTTGATTTGTATTGCAATTTATGTAGCATGCTCATAATTGGGCTGTGGGGAAGAAAAGCTAACTATTGATTTTTAAATGGCCAGGAATACTGCAGCTAGAAAAAAAGGAGAAGCAGGAGGTTAAGATCACTTAATAAATTCATCATGGGTTTGGCACAGGGCAAATGGGCATGAACTAGACAGACATACATTCAGGCTGAGAACCAGAAGATATTTTCTGTTAACAAGAGGAGTGAATCTCTGGAACATTTTTGTCAGAGGAGCTAAGAAACATCATGCTTTTGTGATAGGGCACAATTAGCTTGTAAATGAAATTCTGTGGTACGGTTGCCTGGGATAACGGCGACTGGCTTGCACACAGACCTTTTCAATCTTCTGCTTGTGACCTCACGCTGACTCTTACCATTCCAGGATTACATCGTCCTTTTTGGCTATGTGACACACATCACGAAAACTTTTAGCTTTTTTATTAAAATTGGAGAGCAGAATTTGCACACAGAGAATGGGAATTGTTGTATGTTTCTGTATCCATCCAGATATGATTGTGTGTGGACAGACTAGAATACTGTACTGCATTTTCTATGCAACATGTTTTCTTACTGAATTTCTTCCTTTTTTAAGCTGTGTGTATATTTACAATAAATTTCCTCTAGAATTGTTTAGCTGGTACACAGGGAAAAAAAAAAAAAAAACTTTTAAGTGTTCCAGCAAATGGGTAAATGGCATCCTGTTAGCTGCAATGTATAAATGAACCTGGAAAAACAAAACCAAATTTCCTTATCTCCTCCACTTCATGGCAACATAAGCAGTGTGACTGGCCCCTAGGCAAGGACATTGTCCTAGAGACACAGAATTCTTCACAATGTTAATGTTTAGTATACTTAGACATTTTTCCCTGTTATCTGTAAAACACAGAAAATTTTCTTCCTCCTCCACTAGCAGAGAAGCTGAGCTTCATATTTCCAACACTTCATTGTGAGCATTAGGTCCACCAGCTTCCGGCAAGCACATGGAAGGAGTCTGACTGTGCAAAAGATGATGTAGATGTGGACATTTAGCCAGTTCTGGATGGCCTTGAAGTACTCTTATTGAGAATTATATACAGCAAGATCAGGAGCACTGATCCCATCTACATTTAAGGATAGGACCTTAGGTGCTAAAGACTTCCTCTGCATTCAGTGGTGATTAACGATGAGATGAGTATCAGGGCATGGAAGTTGCTGTGCCCAAATCATGCTCATTTAGGATAGAACATACACACCTTTATGTAGTTGTGCATAAGGCATTCATTTTGCATTGTCATTGCAGTCCTTGCACAAGGACAATGAGCATAGTTAAAAGCTAGCAAAAAAGAGCACTAATCACTGAAAAAANAAAAAAAGAAAACACACCCCTAAAAAAATTATTTTTTTTTTTTTTTTTTTTTTTTTGGAGGGGGGGGAGGGGCGGAGCATTTAATTTCCTGTAGTCCTTTTTCTCTCTCATTTGACCCAGATGCAGTAATGCAGTAAGGCCTTCTCTCCTGGAGCAAAATACAGTCAAATCTTACAGTACAGCCTGATTATAATGCAACCACACTTCCAAATAATTGAAAAATAGAGAAGAGTAACTGAAAGAGGTAGAGTGTAGGAGTGTGTTGTTATCCAGTGCCCTTCTGGAAAGGAACTGATGAATTGGGCCCAACTAAAAATCACTATGTAC
>VZRU01011994.1:790437-800824 GCA_013398155.1 Pedionomus torquatus | reverse complement strand
AAAAATCACTATGTCCAATCAAATGCCACCACATCACGCTCCTTCACCTATGGAGCATCACTCTTACCCACAGCCCCACATCAAGTCTCTCTTGGCTCAAAATCCCCAGGTCCCAGGCTTCCTGCCTCAGAGCTTCCCACACTTTCCAAATCCTACCCAGAGCTCCAGTATCCCCATCCTTCTTTGTTCTAAGATCTCCACCACCAACTCCAATACCTCCCATGTCCAACCCTCAGTAAAATAACCCCTACACCATCTGCAGTGATATAATGTCCCCCACTCCCATTCTCCCACCACCCTGACCCGAATCCCTTCCTATACTGAAGCCCCCCCACTCTGCCCCAGGCTCTGCTCCCCCCAGTCCCAAAGCCTTGCCCATATCTGCATCCCTGCAGCCCCAGGCCAAGCACAGCAGCTGCCAGCACTTAGATCTAGCACTGTGTGCACATCTCCTCCTCCTCCTCTCTTCTCTGGCTGCCTGCCCACATCCCCACTGCCCTGCCATTGCCCACTGCAGCCTGCCAAGCCTGCCCCTTGCAAAGCTTGTGCTGGGAATTCCCAAACCCCAGGCACGGGCCACACTCGTTAAAAAATCTGCTTAGATGGTGCTCCAAGGACAGAAAAGGAAGACATATCAGGGAAACCCAGGCAGCTGATAGCTCTGCTCCTGTGGGGAAGCCACTCTGTTTAGTAGCTACTAAGGATTCGTGTTTTAATAATAGAACACAGCCCTGAGATTTAATTAGCGCTTATAGCAACATATGTCGGATAGCAATAGCTTTCAGTAGGCACTGGCGAGCATTGTCAGGACTGCAGACTTGGCACCAGGGTGATTCTCTTCTCCTGTTTACAGTGATGTAAGTCCCACATAACCTTCATTGTTGATCTCGTTATTCACTCATTTCTCTGAGAAAAAGAACGAAATATCTGGGCCAATTGATTATCTATTCAAAGCATACTGTCTGACAGTTTGTTATCTCTTTTTGTTTTAGGTGACGACTTTCAGCTTTCCACCCCAGTCTTGTTGAATGATGAGTAAATGCTAGTACTGATGATAATCAATTGCAGCTCCTGAATTAAGATTTTATGGCTGTCTGTGTCAAACTGTGTTCTGCCATGCAGCAGAATATGACATCACATTGATTTTTCATTTGTTCAGATGTAGGAGTCATATTCACTATCAGAAAATGTCATTAAATTGAAATATATAATCTGTGAGACCCCAGATTGGTTTTAATCATCAATATTGTGGCAGATGCTGTTGTTTATGTGAAGCTTATCTGGGCTGTGCCATTGGGAAGAAAACATTGGACAAACAACAAATCAGGTGTGATATTAGGTAGCTTTGTTATGAATGAAAAGTAGTCAGGGGATACTTATTTCTCAGGATGCATTTCTAACCTGTATCTTCAGGTCTGCGGGATACACGAAAAAAAACATTACCCTGATTTTGAATCCAACATTAGTAACCACTACATGTATCTATGAATGCCCTGCCAGACACCGAGAACTCAGTGTGTGAGTGCATGAGTAATCTCAGTTATTTTTATGATTTTTATCATTTTATATAATTTTATATAATTTTTATGATTTTTATGTCCATGGGTGACTGTCAGAGAAAAAAACCCAGTCCTCCCTTTGGAGGAATGTGACTGAGTGTGCAGCAGAGTCTTGTCTTTAAATGGGTTGTCTTGTTCTCCTTTCCTTCCTTTTATTTGACACAAAAAAAACCTGAAAAACTTGTTCAACTTTCATTTCTTTGTGGATCCAAGTGATATTCTGATTCAGGTCCTATAACTAATTCCATTTTTCTTACTTTGCTTGTACAAAGCCCTGGAAGTAGGCTGGGAATTTCTATTACAAACACATCATCAGAAAAATCCATCTTTTGAAATGTTTTAGAAAGCCACCTTTTTTGTTTCATATCAATCTGTCGTTCTGATCAGAACAAAGTTTCTCTTTTTCCATTTCTTCTAATTCTCAGATTTGTAAATAGACAGGATCATTGTGTGCGCTTCACTTGCAAGATATTGTTCTTCTCAGAGCACACACATAAAAGGAGAACTTTTTCCTCCCATTCTAATTTAATTAAAAGCCAAGATGTGTTGAAAGCTTTGAGCTGAGCCAGTGAGAAGATGACTGATCAAGGATGTGTAAGCACAGCCATGGGGAGCAAGGTTACAGCCCTTCCCCCTGTTATGAACAGAAGTGCAGGCAACAGGTTAAAAAGCAGTCTCTTGCTTTTCAAAAACCAGGTTTATTAAAACTAGTCAGGAAGGAGTAGATAAATAAGAGTTTGAATACAATGATCTCTTAGAGTGTTCGAAATTCCAGAGGTGAGTGAGCTTGAATGGCCTGCAATCATGCCGACAAAGAAGGTTGTGGTGTTCACCTAATGGTGTTAAGTGAAAAACATGCTACCTGGGTTCCTTCATTACTACCTCATGCACCTTTCAAGATATTCCCCATTCAGAAGTAATTTGTCTCAGACACGTCTACAGTAATCCTAAACTCTGCTGAGATATTCTTATCCATTTACATCTCCTCCTCAACCTGTGCACAACCTTACAGCTTTTTCTGAAGTTGCCATGATTCTTCTCAAGTGTACTGGCTGTCTTTGAGCAAACTCTTCAGCCTCAAAAAATGTAACACAATTTTTTACTGAAAGCTGAATTATCTTTCATTTGCCAAGACCACAAAGAGTGTCATGACCACAATTTTAACTAATTCACAGTTACTTTTTCAGCTATAGTAATTTCATCATGTCTACACCTCATATAACTGTTGTAAAGATATTCGAAGATCCAGGAAACAACTCACTAGCTTTTCAATGTGAACAGCATTGATCTGAGTGACACCATTAGCATAAAGATAGAAGATTCAAGAAGTGATAAATGTAAATGTAAATGATACAGTGAGGTCAGAAAATTCTATTATCTACATTTTTTCTCTGTAGACAATATCCATCCTGAATTTCAGTGGACAGCTTTAAGAGCCATAGAGGGCTCTTCAAGTTTGTCAAAGAAACGCATTCATGGGTGAAAGCACATTTGCTACCTCTGGCAGCAAATGGCTGATGTTAACACTGGCTAATGTGATTGCATAACTGCTCTTAAGACTTTGCTGGAGAGTTAGGGTCTTAACAGAAGAAGAGAAAGTCTGGTCAAAGCTGGGAAAGAGCTGCAAGGTAAGACCAAATTTTGCAATGGTCCCTCCTGATCTTTAGATGTAGGAAACTCAGGGTTATAGAAACTTCAAAAATTTCCAAAAAATTTGAACACACAAACCTGTTCCCAAGAACTTCCCCAACTCTTCAAAGCAGTGGCTGGAAACCGATGTGCAAAGGTAAGACGAAGTACACTCCTGTTAAAATTTTAACAGAGAGAAATATTTCAAAATAAAACAGAGTTATAGAATACTGGAGAACTTCTTGTGGACTTCATATATTTGTTTGGAAAAGCCATCTGTAATCAACATAACACCTACTGATATGTTTTGTACAGATAATGTAGAATAACAGCATTCATTAGCAGGGCTGTCAAGCAGTGTGCCAATACTCAACTTGGCCATATCAGCTCCACCACAGCTTTTGATCATATCAGTAAAGGAATCAAGATCATAAGAAGCTGAGGTAAATAGCACTAATAAAGTGTATTTTGATTCTTAGAAGCAGAAGCTGAAAAATGATACAATCTTTTTATTTGTTTATTTTTCCAACTTGTGGAGCATATTTGCTCTTTTAACAGCAGAAATGTTGGGGGAGGGGTTCCTTTTTTTTATATATTTGCACCTTTGTTTTTGTTAACAAGGTAGTGTTCTCAACTCAAGCTCCAAAAAATCTTGTACGTTCTTACAGATATAATATTTATGTCCCTTCTCCTTCCCTTACACCACTATAGTTCTATCATCTTCCTTGGGACTGTACAACTCTCAGAATAGAACTGTGCTTGTGGAAGTAGTCACACAGCCTGGCTTTGGGCATCTGCCTTCTGATTGATAACTAAACTGAGAAGCCAGGCTTTCTCTCTAGTGGAGAGAGAAGTTCTTCCAGAGGGGCACTTCAGACCACATCTAGACTCACATGCCAGGGCGCATTCTGGGTTTCTAGTTCTGTTGTAGCATATTTTTCCTATCAGACCTGACCTACCTCCTCAAATTATCTTTTTATAGAAACCAAGGCACCAAAGAGAAGAAGTGAAGAAGAAAAAGAAATTCTTGTGTCACCATTATGTTAGTCAGATCAATCCAGCGCACACACAAAACTAGGGAACATTATTGGATTCAGTTATGAAGAAGCAGCCTCACTGGATAATGCATAAGTTTCCTGCTTAAAATGTCATGTGGAAGAGTCTAGGATCTGCCTCCTATTATTATTTTTTCCTGACAGAAACTAAACTTTCAATATTATCTAAATTTTCACATTACATATCACACATGACATTTACCCTCCTAGAGACAAATTCAGGAGCTGAAACACAGTTGCCTTGTGCCTTTCAGACAGAATGTGAGAGATACCTTTTTTAATTTAGAAGTAAAGGGTTATTAGCTTTCATCCAGGGTGGCTTTTTACTATGTGCCCAGCAAATATTCTGTTACCAATTTTTACAGTCCCTGTAGTAGTGGAACATCCCTAACAAAATAATCAATATCCATCCAATTCCATTTACTCTAGTATCTACAGGCTCTGTAGACTCCCTCCCCACATCCCCACAACTCTGAGGGGGCAATCTAGACTCATTACAGTGGTAAGTGAACCAGTTTCCAGGACGACAGCTGCTTGTCTCTTGTCTAAAGTATTATCTACAAGAGACCTCAACTTAAAAAAAAAAAAAAAAAAAAACAAAAACCTCTTGAAAATCCTCACTCAAACTGTGTAATCTCTACTTTGCAGTTGATGTTGTCTTGTCAAGATTAAGCGCAAAAGACATCCTGCTTTTCAACTGGCTGTGACTCACAAAACATATCCCAGGTTTAAAACATCAGATTAGAAAGGTATCACACTGCCAAGTCATACTAAGACCTCCTTTTTGGGAAAGATTCTCCAAATCAATAGATTACTTTCCTTAGCGGAGATGACAGTAAAAATGTTACAAGGCAGAAGAAACTTGTACTTTCTATCAGCTGCAAAATGTTAAAAGCAGTGTGCAAGCACTCTTAAAGTTCTATTTCCAAGGATGCAAATGAGCCTATCCCTGGGAACTGTATTCAGCAGCTGTAAGGGCAGCTGCAAACCTACAGGACTGTCTGAAGGTAGAATCCTGGGCAGAGATGCAATCATCTTTCAGTTTCAGAGCTTTCAGCTTATTTAAATGTCTACCCCACCCAATTTAATCAGTTTCTCAAACACTTCCATGAAGCTTGAAGCTGATGGCTTTTCCCAGTCACCTCAGCAGCAAACATATGGTTTCAGCTCTCTGAAAAGCCTCTGGGGTACCCAGGGTGCACTTTGTGTGGCTGTCTTTCCAACTCCTGTTCTGTCAACAGCACCTTCATGCTGGAAGTGCTATTTATGGAGCTTCCTGATTTTTTTATGGGGACTCACACCTCTGTTTTGACATACATATCACATCCTGAAAATTAGCAATATCACAGCTGTCTTTACCAATTCAGTATATAATTTGCACAGGTGTTATTCTTTGAAACAATTTCCCTGAAACATCAGACTGCAGCCGACTTGGATGTACCAAAAACCAACACATCTCAAGTCCATGATTTCGGAAAGAAGATCGTTCTCCCCTTCCAGTTTTTTGGGTTATTCTTTCTTTTTTTTTATTTTTTTTCCCAATCTGAAAGCTCTGTTCAACAGGAAAAAGAAAGCATTTATTTCATGTACAGGTTACTGCCATGCTCTTTCACTTTTATCTGTGCAATAATCTGCATTGAATGAAACAACCACTGATTCATTCTACCACCATCTGTCCTGAAATTCCTGCACATACTACTCATCAAATATTGAAGAATTCAGACTTTAACACTTACATGAACAAAAAAGTTAACCTTAGATTTAATCTCCATTCTATTTAGGAAAAAAAATAATGTGAAATACGTCTTAAATTGTATCATTAAACTAATAATTTACAGTGAATTTTAAAATGGCTCAAGACATCTACTTGTGGGTAAATTCTCTGAGTCAGGCTTCTTCAATTCCTGAATAAAATCTCAGTGATTGAGAATGTCTTGTGACACATGCTTAAAATGTGTTACTTAAGCAAACTACATAACATATACAGAGAAATTTAACAAAAGAGACAGAGGAAAGTAGAGAACTTTCTGATACTGAGTCAGATCTCATAAGAGGGTCTCTTTCTATTAAATATTGGGAAAAATATTAATTACACAATTTTTAAAAATTATTGAAAGATAAATGCAATTCAGTATCTAGATTTTCATTTGGTCACATGCATATTGATGTTAAATTTCATAATAGGACCTTAATTTTCTCATGTACAATAATTAGGGGGAAAATTGTTGCTAATAATAATTTGTCTCACTGAAAAAAATTGAGTGACCTGGAGAACCTGATTATCAATGGGTTTTTATAATACCTTTGTCCTCAAAGCTATATGCAGACCTCAGAGTTCAACTGACTGGTGGAAATTCATGATATGATGCAATCACAAAAATTGATTGTAATATCTGGCACTGCTTGACCAAAGTGAATCTGAATGGTTTAAGGGATAATCTGAAGGATTTATCAACTCATCTGTCATTCTGTCTGCACTCTGCCTAATGCAACCTAGGAGGCTGTGGACCTTTTTAGATAAGGGACATTGCTTGTTCATTGCAAACTTGTCCACCAGAATACCCAAGCTACAGAAACAGATACAGTAGAGCTACTTTCTAGTCAGTCAGTGTAAACCTGTTGGTGTCTGGGATTATCCTTCCCTGGGTGCCAGACTTGGCATTTCTTATTGTTGAATTTCCTGATGTTCTTTTCAGAAGAATTCTCCACCCTGTCCAAGTCCTCTGAAAGGCAGTGCAAACATCTGACTTATCATCCTCTCCTCCCAGTTTTGCGTCATTTGCAGAGCCTGCTGAGAGTGCACGCTGTCCTGTCATCTAGGTGATTAATGAAGATGTCAAACAGTATTGGTACCTGTGGGTGGACTTTGTGGCACTGATCATAACACTTTAAAGCCAGGAGATCAACCACTTTTCAGTTCAGCTCACTGCCTACTTATTTAGTCTTTTCTTCATCAGTTTGTCAATGAGGATGTTGTGAAAGTGTCGAAAGCCTTGCTAAAGTCAAGAATACCACCTGGTCTCCCCTTATCCATCCAACTAGTCATCCCTGGCTGACAAAAGGCTGTCAGGTTGATCAAGAATTATTTCCTCATCATAAATCCATGTTGAATACTCCACCTTCTTCTCCTCCATGCATTTGGAAATCTCTAAGCTTACTGAGAAAGAGAAAAGATGGGAGAGGAAGGTGTTGATCTGTCCTCCCTGGTATAGAGTGACAGGTCATATGGGAATGATTTAAAGGTGTATAAGGAAAGTTACAGACTTGACATCAGGAAACATTTCTTTACCAAAAAGCGGTCAAACATTAGAACAGGCTGCCTAGAGAGGTGGTTGATGAGCCAAGCCTGTTTAGGAGGCATTTGGACTGGGCCATTAGCAACATAATTCAGCTTTTGGTCAGCCTTGAAGTGGTCTGGCAGCTGAATTAGATGCTTGCTGTAGATCTCTTCCAACTGAAATTTTCCATTGTATTCTATTGTATTCTATTGTATTCTATTGTATTCTATTGTTTTCTATTCTATTCTATTCTATTCTATTCTATTCTATTCTATTCTATTCTATTCTATTCTATTCTATTCTACTAATTTCGTTTCATTTTCAGGAGTTTTTGCTCTATCATCTTCCCAAGGATCTAGGTGAGGTTGACTAGCATGTAGTTTCCTGGATCATCCTTTTTTCCCTTCATGAAGATACGTGACATCTACTTTTTTCCAGTCTTTCACTGGCAGTTCAGTAATTCAAGCTAAAAAGATGGGTAGTAGATCAACAGTAACTAAAGCACCAGCATGTGTTCAAAGAGAAATCCCTGGCACAGAGCTGGAGTGGACAGGGACATCAGTAAAGTCTCAAACCATCTGTAGTATCTCTGTGTCAAGGTCCCATTGCTATTACTGCTTATCATAAAACATATGGTTAGAGCAAGTGAGGGCAGGAAGAGCAAAGTTCAACGGGAAAAATCTGGAAGGTTAATCCATGAAGCTGGATCTGTGAAGACTAGCATGTCACCCAGCTTTGCTAATTACCAATCCTGTTAAAATGCTTAACTAAGACTACATGGGAGTATAAAAGAAATGGAGGCTTAGCTATTGTAGTCTTTTTAACTTAAAACAAAAAAATGAAAAATGCAAAGAGCAGTTCTGAAATAGAGCTCATAACCATCGCTGGTGCTTTCACAGAGAAATCTCACTGTAAAAAGGGATGTTAAAGCTGCCATCCTCTTTCCCGCTGTTTGTTCTCTCTCCTCTCTTCACCCCAGTTGTCCAGCAGCAAATTCAGTTGCTGAATTAATGACATGCTCCTACATTTGTGGAAATGTTCATTTATAGCCCAAGTGCACCTTTAATTATCCTAATTAATTAATTAGTTTCTGCTACCAGTACAGTGATGACAATTTAGAGTGACAAAGTACCTTGTTAAAGGATTTCTTGGCACAGAGAGCAATTCCAGAGGACTGGGGAAGTTTCCTCTGGGAATGCTAAACCATACAAGTTGTACACATTTTCAGGGTTATCACCATAAAGAACCCTCTCACTTTTCACCAGACATGTAGAGACTTAAGCACTTAAACCCAAATAAAATACTATGACTTTCAAATCTGTTGAATATCTGGTTTTCCTCCTTCGTATCCAGTGCTAATCCTCTGAAAATGAGGCTTGTAATAGTAAGTCCTCTAAATCAGAAAGCAGAAGTGGAATAGATCGCCCCGAATATCAGGAGGCAGATACTGTTGTCTATGCATAGTCACCTAGTAACACACGGAGGGTCTCAGGGTATCAAAGACTGCTGCTTGGGACTGGAAGAAGTGTCACAGGAGCTGGCGGAGATCTGTGCCCCAACAGGCTGGTAGCTGAAGGCAAAGAAGGACACACTGTGCCCTCTCAAGTGTCAGTAGATGTCTGGGCCAGTGAGTTCAGTCCCAGTTGTCCAGATATTAAAACTATGCTGATGATTGTCAATGTTCTTCTAGGGGCACAGTCTGCTCCAAAAGACATCACAGAATCATATAATAGTTTAGCCTGATTCATCCTGACCCATAACAGAGCTAAAAGAGATGGAATAAATCACAGTGTATGGTATTTTTCTCTTCAGAAATTTGGACTACTAATTTGGGCTACATAATTAACTTTCAGTCAACTAAATCTAGGAGATACTAATCCCATTCAGTTAGTTATTCAGGATTTGATTCAGCTTCCCTAACAAAAGTGGTTTATATCTGACATACTCCAAGAAGTCTAGGACATGGTCTTCCTCAGGCCTCATCTGCCATTCACATACAGCTATCTGGGATATCTCAGTCTCACAAATGGAGCTGGTGCCTCTATTTAAGCAACCAAACCGAGTCCTTTTAAGGAGGGCAATGGGAAAACAGTGTTCATCATCAGTGTGCAGAGAATTATTCACCCAAGCACATGAATTCAGCATGATAAATGGAAACAGAATGTATTGTAGAACTCTGAAAGATGCTTACTCCCTTGGGCTCCCAGGTCTAATCAGCTCTCATAGATAAGAAAATTATGCATGACATATAGAGTACTATCTGAGGAGATGAAAATCTAAGCAGAACCAGAACTCAGATGTCCTGACTTCCAAGCCCCTGTTAAAATATGCAGCACTATTCAACACGGACCAGATGGACTACTCATTAAAGATCTACCCAGAGAAGCTTTCTATTGATTTCAGCTATAGGTCTGACTCAATATGAGCTATTCCTTCAAATTTAAATACTCATGTTGTACCTTGAAAGGTCCATGAGGCAATCCAGGAAATATTCCATGCTGTACGATGATTGCTCTGTCTTTTTGTTGTTTGCTTCTTGTTCTAGAGATCAATATTAGAGATTTGTTCTTACAAGAGTTAAGAGCCCTGGTTTTAGAGATTGAATTACTCCGTGATAATCTACCCCCCTGAGCTATTATAAAAACTGACTTAATAGTGTTGCCTAAATGACATTTGAATATGATGCAGCTGTCTGAATCATATTGTTATAACTACCTTTTGATTGCCAGAAAAAAAATTCCAATGATTCTTTTACCGTTCCTATTACTATGATGATAAAGCACCTATCTGGATAAAGAAAAAAAAAAAAAGAAAAAAGCCAACCAAAACTGCACAACGTTTTTAAATTTCTTTTCTTTTCTTTTTT
>VZRU01011994.1:751186-790406 GCA_013398155.1 Pedionomus torquatus | reverse complement strand
AGTGTTTTTTTTTTTTTTTTTTTTTTTTTGGCCTTTCTTAAAGAAAGCACTGCATTGTGCATTGACATTGTTCTGAAATTCTCTTCTGATCAGATCCAAATCCAGTTCATTAATGAGAAAAATCACCATTAGCATCCAACTCATTATGGAAGCATGCATGCCCAATTTAATATAACAAATCATAATTCCTGAGAGTAACAACTTGGAGAGACTTGTGTCAAACTACTTATGATAAGGAAAAATAGAAACTATAAACTGTTGTATCCACCTTGTATGTGCTGAGCTGAGACAAGTCCTCCAGAGATATCTGCAGGGACAGTATCAAGGGTATCTTCATGACTAGAGGGAAGGCTGCACAGACAAAACCACCAAGCCTCCATTCAGGGTGCTGTTGGAGCTTACACCCCCGAAATGGTATGTCTCCATGAACGGAGCCTGTTGAAATGAAATCACACGTTGCAGCACACGCAGGCAGGCTGCCTGCCAGCACCCTGCAGGAAGCCCATAAGGCAGCACCGTGGACAGGATGGTAGTGGCAGGGGTAACGTACCATCTGCACAGCCATCTGGAGACCACCCTTCCTCAGGGTACAATCACAACGCCAAGGCCTCGTTGTTCTTGCACTGACATGAGAGGGAATTTCTAACAGCTCTATCAAAGCTGCTGTCCACCTCCCTTCCACGGAGGCTTAATTGATTAAGCTAGGATCAGGGCCCTGAACTCAGCTGGAAGAGAGAAGGGTGCTCACGTGGTCAGAGAAGGGTGCTCAGCACTTGGCTGAGTTTTGAGTTTTTACTGCTAAACGCCGTGATACAGCAGCAAGGAAATAAAACCTACTCAACAGAAAGAATGTATCAAGCCTATTAATAAATATTTAGTATAACCAGGCAAGATGCTGGATAATATTCCCCTGTATACAGAATATGTATGCCAATACAGAATAACCCCTTGTATGTAGAAACTGTTTTCCTGTGAAGGCAGTTTCCAGAATATCATCTTTCATCAGCTCAAAAATAACCCCAAAGTTCTTCCTTTCTATCCTGGTCCATCTTTGATGCATCATTACTTAGTCAGGATGCATTTATCTCAAAAGCAAGGAAACTGTCACAGAAACCAGCTCTGGTGCTGGAACAAAAATAACAGCATTTTAGAAACATGGCTTTATTTCCTGTGTGTAATATAATCAAAACTAGGATTCCTTTCTTCTGTCATCAAATCCTTTTTAAAATTCTCTGTGATACCAGCAGAGGAAGAAAATCTAATGAAGAATTTTTCCTTACAAAACCAATAAAAATAGTAATAAATCCAAAGGTTTTGATCCCTTTCTTTTCCTGTGACGTGACTTTTCAATGAAGTCACCTTATGGCAGTGATGCTGACTCTATGGCACAAATGCCAGCACCAGCACACAGTGCTCCTGGACATGTCCATAGAATCTAGCTGACATATAGCATTCATCAGGCCTATTAAGACCTAACACACGAATTAGACAGTAAACACATAAATTATGCAATCTTCCCCCTCCAGGTTGATATTTAAAATTATTCTTATTTTTCTTGACCACTTAGTTGTACCAAATAGCTTTCCAGATCTCTTTAGACTCATTACAGGTCATTCAGAATTATTTCTGAACACAAGACCAGCATAACAATTTGAAAGAACATTGAGTTCATCTAATGACCTAGAATATTCTTCTCTCCCTTAGTTAGCTGCTCCATTGTCTCCCAAAATATTTTAAAACCTGAAACTATGGAAGCTAATTCCCCACTTAAAAGCACTTTATTGATCATAAAGACCTTGGCACATGAGAGTCCCAAAGCCCTTCTAACATATACTAAGCTATATTAGCAAATTTGAATGCTGGCTGCTTTATTACACTTTCTGCTGGTGAAACAAGCTACATAGAGGGGAAAAAAAAGGAACATTTTTGGCAATAGAGCTACAACTACATTAAGAGGTTTTGTTGCCTTAGCCAAAGATCACACCTCATCATGTGCCTGTTTCTAACAGCGGTACAAGTAGGGGGTTGAAATGGAGGCATATGCATAAACAGGTAAAGGACAGATGTTTTACTAAGATACCAAATGTTAAGATACTGAACATCTTCAGTTCCCATGCATAAAGAGATTTGGCCAGTTCATACAATGCATCTTTGATTCAGCAAAGCATATAAGTACGTCCTTAACTTAAGCATGTGGCTAAATCCCACTGAAAACAATAGAGTTAAATATGTACTTAAACACATTTTTGTAAGGAAGGCTGGATTACTCAGGTACTTCAGGGCTTTGTTACATCAGAACTTTTGGCCACCACAGAATTCCCAATTTCATCCATTGCATGCCTGGATCCAACATTAAAATGGTCAGGCAAAACATTCACATGAGTTAGCACAGTGTACCAAAACTTCATCTGCACCTAGAGGGTAGGCTACACTAATCTTCTTTCAAAGAGTCCTCCTTGCGCTGCTTCCAAAAGTTTTATCACAATAGCTAGGAACACTGATGCCAGGAAATTAAAACCTATAAATTTCCTGTCTGGTTAGATGCAAACCACCCCACTCCCACTGCCCCCCAAACTAATTAGTTTATCCATATGCAAATGTTACAGTTAGGGAGTATGGCTCTGGAAAGTTAATAGCTTAATCAGCAAATCAGAAGGCTAATGACATCTCCTACCAGTTTTCTCAAAAATGCATTTCAGGGATATTAATGTTATTACCAGACTGATAAATAAACTTTATCCTCTGAGCTCATATGAACGTTTAAGAGGGGGAAGTAGAGAAGTAGGAGAATGATTATATTTGTTTTATACACAGGGGGAATCGGAGACGATGCCACGGCTCCCCTCAAAATAAATAGTATTTGTTCTTTTTCCTACTTGTGCCATTTCCAGGTGCCTGTCTGTTTTTAACATCTTCTTCAGCCTCAATAAATTTGTTGAAACAAGGCTCTGTCATACATTCGGTGAGTCACAGCTGAAAAATAAAAGTAATCCCTCAGCGGGATAAATGCACTTGAGTTGGAGACTGGGAAAAAATGTATTGGTTTTTAAAATTGATGGTGATACACTTTAACATTTTTTTCCAAGCTTGTTTTGTTTTGAAACTGTTAGAGAATGTTCACTGAATGTTTTGTAAGCATAACAACTCTTTCCTAAGGCTATAAAAATAGTACTTTGCAAAAGAGAGGTACTTTCCTAATGATGATTAAAAGAATCTCAGAACTCAGAGGAATCGTTAGTTCAGATCAAGATCTCAGGCCACATTTTCACCAGAAGAGGTGTAAAGTATTTATTCTTCTGATTGCCTGCCTCACCTCCCAACCAAGACAGATATTGGAGGTCAGGTAGAAGTGGTGTTATCTTCTTACGAGAGCAAACACGGGGCTCAAACCTGAGCACTTATTGTACACACTTCTTTTCTCCCCAGTCATGTTAATTCCTTGTAGTCCTTCAAAATACCTGCCTCAGGCTCTCTACACATGCACTCCCATATCTTACTGATAGGCATTTATTGGGTACTTGAGATGCCCTATCTGGATAAAGATGGACTGTTGTGAACCACATGGACTGTTGTGAACATTGCATAACTTTGCAAACCTGGGGTAGAACTTTTTGGACTGAAGAGAGACAATGACAAATCTGATTCAAGAATTTGCCTAAGGGCTGTTTTGAGGAACTCCTGCTTGTAGAACAGGCCAGGTGAGGTTGGGCTGTGGCAAACAGCACAGTGCCTCTGAAGTCCCAGGGCTGCATGATTATTTGGTCAACACTGATGAAATTCAATGGGACTATTGTTTAAGCAGTATCTGTAGGGTCAGGTTTTATAACTGGATTTAATTAGCAGCGCCTTATTATCTAGCCAGAGATGGTTTGATGATTTATATTCCAGACTTGAGCCTCCAGGAAGATGACAGATGTGTCTCTTTTTGTCTTTCTATTTCTACTACATTTTGCCATCATTTGCAGATGTTTTAGCGTATTATTCATAGGTGACAGTAAGCTAGACTTTTTCATATTATCTTTTCTGCTTTATTCACTTTAAATACTAAGTCTTTTTACTTGTTTCATCCCTCGGTGCCTCCCACATATTCAGCTGCTCCAGTTCTTTCTAGAGTTGCTCCCTCCATTGCAGTTTCCATTGCTCCCTCCAATGCATTTCCATTCTCTATTTTTATCCTAACCCATGAAAGAAACAAAACTATAGTTATTTTGGAAAAGACTAATTTCTTGAAGCTCTCAATATATCACAACAGATCTGTAAGGGATCACTGAATGTGTCCAGAACACTTAGATGAATACAGTCAGTACTAATATATATTATGTGAAAGGACTGGATTTCCCACTGTAATCCCTCTGTAGCATTGGCAAGATAGTGTTGTGCAAAACAGTGAATTTTAACCATAATATAATACAAGTCTGTGTCTTTATAGTAATTTATTATCAAATACAGCGCAGATTTTCATGACACTACATTGAAAAAGGCTTGAACACAACAAGATTCAATGAAATAATTAGGTTTAAAGCTTAGATAATACAATGTTTTATATCTTTCATAAGGATCTCATAAATCTATCAAGAAACTCCCAGTCACTTTAGATACACTCTTGTCATTCCCTTAAGTGTTTAGTTGCCATTGCATAATGTACCTGTTCCAGCTGGAGCTCCTGATGTAACTATAATCAGGTCAGCTCTTAAACATCAGCCTCAGTGGGTCATACACACATATTTATTTTTTGCACACGCTGAAGAGCTTTTGAAAGAAGCCTTTCACCCAAGTACAATCAAATTTACATGCTTGATATTTCTGGTCAGTGCCAAAGCTGACCAGACAAGAGATTTGAATTCTTATCTCCTGGGAAGAAATTAATATCATGTAACATTAGAGATGAGATTCAATGCCAGATACAGACAAATGACTTCAGATTTCTGCAGCGTTGGAGTATACTTGTAAGCTCCAACCACCATCAATATAGACACCTACACTTAATCAGAGAGATGAATCACTTTCTAGACTCTATTGATTGTATTGACTAGAGATGTAAAACAACTGCCAAAACATGTGTTCCTATTACTATTTAACCCTCAATGAAGGCTTACAAACATCTGTATGATCCTGGCAGCTATGACACAAGATCTATGGAAGAGATCTGTCATTGTGGAGTAAAACATGGAGGCCAGCTGATACCCTTAGGGTGTTTCAAGAGAAATTATATGCCTATGTGCAGAAAAATGAATCAAGACTTCCATTGACCACACCCACTAGAGAGTTTAGATAAGTTTATATCCCTACATGGGGGATATTTAAGTTTAGGCTCCTTAATTTTATGCTGAATGTCAGATAGGCTAGGTTTTTGTCCCCATGTCAGGACAAGATGTCCAGAACTGGTGTCTTGCATTGCCCAGGTAGCTATCTATAAAGATATGGGTGAATACAGGGGCAGAAGTGCTGAGACTGAGACCATGTTACCACTAAATCACATTTGCATTAGGCAGTCAACCTCACTGTGTTGCAGAATCTCTGCAAACATATTCTGACTTTCTCCAGATCTTGTTATCCTGACCTTGGTACTGCTTTGTTCAGTGACGTGGTCAGAGCAGCGCATAAGCAAAACTACACAGGTGGTTGAAGACTTCTCACTAACATAGGAAAAAAACTAACTTCACAGCCTCAAGGACAAAGACATAATAGTTAAGGTGTATCTCATACTACTTCCCTTTCCTTTAACTTCACTGGTGGAAGGAAGGTAAGGCCAGGGAAGGACAGGGGTACTGGGTACAGGGGTGGTAGGGCCACAGCCATCCATTATTGAAGCTCAGAGGCCTTCAGAGGTGATGGCATGCGGAGGTGGCACTGATTTCACTGCTATATGTTATCTTCCTCCCTAAGAAAATGCTTACAATATATACACCTAAAATCTGGAAGAGTGACAAGCATGTACCATTGCTCACCCTTCCAAATCCTTCCTTCCTTCCTTCCTTCCTTCCTTCCTTCCTTCCTTCCTTCCTTCTCTCTGAAAATGTCAGTTTTCTCTCTCTTTAGATTTTTTTAGAGTCTTATTATAAATTATTTCTTACACAAAATTATTAGTATAGATGGAGGGGACTAGAATCTTTTATCTGTACAAATACTAACACTTTTAGTGAAATATGAATAAATTACGTCTCTTTTACCCTCATGTCTTTACTCAGAAATAGTCCCAAAGAACTTGAGTACCTCCGAAGCAGTTTTCCACTTTTGAATTCAAGCCTATTCTTTATCACATTAAACATTTCTGAAATGCTGCTTAATCCCCACCTCTTATCAAAATTTCCAGCATCTTTCCTACAGACAAATCACAGGCTTAGGAGCTCTTCAGGGTCTGGAGTTAATCTTACAGATATCTGATGTCTGGAGCATGTCTGAAGCATGGACACAAAAATATGTTCCCTGATGCAGAATCTCTTCAACCTTTTTGGTTGTCTGCCCTGTGTCCTCGGTCTTCAACACAGTGCTCTAAAAATAACAGGTGCACTGCAGCTCCTGTAAAACAGGCTTGAGCCTTGTTTGAAGGGAAAGGAAAAAAACTTAAGAACAGAAAGTCTGAGCATTATGTGCTTTGTCCTGGGAAGTGGTTTTAGCATGTTATCTCAATTTAATATTGAGCATGAGCCACTAAGAAACTATGAAGATCCCAACTCTATTTACAGGGAAGCAGTATGTAGGGACCCATATACTATCATTTTGGCCTGTCCAGAATTGGGACTTGGATTCACATGGGACTGCAGTGTATCAAAATTCAATTAGTAGTTCTCCCAGGGTGTTACCTGACAGATACTAAGTTGGCATTCTGAGAACTTGTTACATTCACTATATTTTTTTTTTTCCATTATTACTTGAATTGCAGGTGTACCTAAGAGGCTCAGTGAGTCATATTTATTATCTGTAGCAAGGATACATCAGAATCAGGCATTCAGAGCAATCCATTCTGCCACTTCAGGAAATCCTAGGGTTTAGCTTAGAAGTTTTTCTCTTCCCTCTTAAGATAAAAGATCAATTTAAGCATTCCTCTCAGGATTGCCTTGAGCGTGGCCTACTGCAGCTTTTGAGATACCCACCTTTGATTATCTTACCCTATGTGTTTTATTTGTAAGATACTGATGCAAAGAAGTAATGGTGAACAAGCACCCTTTGCACTGTAGAAAGGCAAACAAAAAGATTCTCACTGCCCCGCAGATTTGCAGTACAAAAGACCAGATAGCAGGAGGATAGAAGCAGACCTGGAAGGTTGATGATCGAGCAGGATTTCTTGTCTAACTGCCAAAGTTCTGACTAGACAGCACTGCTATTCTTTCAAATGAAAGGTATAAGTTATTACAGCTTTACTACCATAATCTTGTTTTAACACATTCTCATACTTTTAAACTGCGATCAATATACATTTTTATTATGTTTCCATTCTGATATTTTAGGCTTCCAAAAAACTTCTTTCTTTCTCCTGGTCTTATTTATAACCTTTTATAACAGACCACTCTCACCGGTCTGTTTTATTTCCGTGTTTATTAGCAAAACAAACTTGATAAACAACATAGTTTTCTCTGAAGGGTTGATCAATTGCTCCATCCCATTTCATTGTATTCAGTAAATCTGAAATGCCCTCCGTGTATAATATTCTTACCAAAGTTAATATTTTGTCACAGTACTACACTTTCTAGTGGTATTTTTTTTCTATGGTTATTTCATGGTCTAGTTGTTCTTTCTTGTTCTTGAACAGACTAGTGCATAGCCTTGTTTATTTCCTAAACAAGCTCCCACAATGTAACAGCCACTGTCTATTCAGCCCCAAGACTGGACAGTTAAACTGTGCCATGTTGTATTGCACACAATAAGGATAGCAAGGACTTGATTGAAAAGTTTCTAAAAACAGACAAACAGCCCTCTGAAGTAGTTATAAAAAACTTCACTACACACACACAAAAAAAATTGGATTGTTTTTTTCTTAGAATTGAGGAACAATCACTACATGTAAATTAATTTTCCTTTAATTTGTTTTCCTGTGGTTGAAAAAGGCAAATACAGAGAGCAGGAGAAACAAACTATGAATGCAAATTCCTTAATTAGGAAACCCGGATTCCTGAGTAACATAAAGAATTATGTAATAATATTCTGCTAAAAGAAAAAAAAAATCATTAAAAAGTTCATTTTTAGCTCTTCTTAATGTAGTTTTTTAGTGTCAAAGAAGATTAACACACACATGAGGCCCATGAGACCCATGGCCAAGGGGTATGTAACATCTCTTTAACAGCAGAAACCCAACCTGTCTGCCCTGTAGGACTGTCATAAAACTATGTTTTTATAAGCCTGAAGCACTCCATGGCCACTGATATTCAGGTCAGGATTTAGTCCTTGTGCTTCTTGTATTTAGCTCTTTAGAGATAGCCATGGTATTTGTATCTCTCAGCTTTTATCAGAGGAAACTCAACCCAAGAAATGGCAAAGTACCCAACACAAGATGACTTTAGTCATCTCTTCCTAATGCCTTCGTAATGAGGACTTTATCCATTAAGCTAAAAAGTGAATCTGTATGTCAAAATAATGGGTATAACTAAAAATTAAGCAATAGTAACTATATTCTACCCCTGTAGAAGTCTAAACTCCAATGGACGCTGGTAATAGAACTGGGTAACAACAATCTCTTCATTCCAAAATGTTATCACCAATAGAAACAAAGTCTGTCTATTTATTTCCTTTTCTAGTAACATATGTCTTAGTGATTAAATAACAACAGTCCTTTAATCACTTTCTTAGGACAATTTTATGAATGTGCAAGTCACACATAACACTGTTAATGAGAAATCCTGAATAAAACTGATATAACAGTTCCTGTCAAATCTTTCTGAGTATTCAGAGTTACTACGCATTTTCTATCTCATTATGTTTTCTTCCTCTCTTGATACATATGTTGTCCATAAACCCATAAAATCATGCTTTCCTAGAGTGCTTGCTTGCTGTTATTATATCAATTCTCCAAAGATCCTGGTATTTGCATATGCAAATTCTAGCCATGATGCAATTTTCTGTTGATGGACATATTCCTGCTGTTAATATCCACAGAAGTCTTGATGTGTATCTGTTGTTTTATCTATTGCCTCCAGTCTACCATAAGTCTCCAGCCATATTCATTAGATTCAATTAGTGACATTGTGCCCTGTAAGAATCTGTCAATATAAAATAGGCACAGTAATGCTCAGAAAACTGTCAAACATTTTTGGAAATAACATCAGAAGACTGAAACCACAGTAAGCTAAGATCCAGCAATTCCCATAGAAATGTATCATATCAAATAAATGCATATAATTAAATAAATAAACTGTAAAATAAATAGAATATACGAAAGGAATGTGGTAGGACCAAACAGTGCCATTTAATCCATTCCTCTGCTTTATAACAAGACACTTTATAACACTTAAGCCTGTGTTTGATGATTTTCAGCATCCATTTCCTTTTGAAAATAGACTGTTAATATTTTCCTCAGTGTTTATTTATAGCTAGCATTTCTGGATTATTTCAGCATTTTCATCCTTCCCCTTCCCTAAGCCTTTCAGTATTTCCATTCTTCTAATTCACCTGATCCTCATTCACTGTTGCAGCTGCCCCTTTCCCCATAGGTTTCAGCCTCTGGTTAATTTTAAAGAGTGAGGTTTTACTGTTATTAATTACTTTTGGTCAAAATTCTCTTAAGAAAAGGCAGAAAATTTCTTCCTGTTTCCTGGTTTCTTTCAGGCTATTTCTTTAATTTATTAAGATTATCTTGAATTTTAGTCTTGTCTTCTGACATACTTATAATTCCTAAAAGCATGATGACATCTATGGATTTAATAAGCATAGTCACAACTTGATGATGTAATTTGTATCATTAACAAATCAGAGTGAAGGAACTATTCTTGCAGCTGGACAGATAACAACTGAAAATATTACAACGTTATGTACCAGTCTACACTCTTCTCCAACCTTAATTTGTTTTGATATGCCTCCCCAGTTTGCTTACAAGAATGCAGTATAAGGCAATGTCAAAGTGTCTTGAAAACATGTTTTATGGTTATTGCTTCTTCTTTTCTACATGACCCCTTATTGTTTCATGAAAGAAAATTAGATTGATTTGACAAGATATTTTCTCCTTGGCAAATTCATCTTTGTTGCTACTCCCTTCCTTGTTATCTTCCAAGTGCTTGCAAGTCACTACTTATGGTTTGATTTAGATTTTTTCTGGGATTTGAAGTGAAGTTGACTTATCTATAAATTTACACTTACATTTTTCCTCCCTTTATATAGTTCCACATTATAAGTGCTCCTTTCCAGTCCAGCAATATCTTGTATGTCCTCCACAAGTTCTCAAAGACAACTGCTGTTTCTGAGATGGCTTCAGCACACACTGAGATCAGGATCAGAGATTCCAGACAAACTGAAAACCAAAATGCTGTCAGACATGATATGTTTCTGTCCTATGTTGAGCTGTTATCCATTGTTGCTACTAATGAGTTTGCCTTTATAATGAACAGTGAAATGAAAGCATCTTTTAACTCTTCCTTTACCTATCTTCTCTTTTCCTTACACTATTTAGCGATAGCTATTCCTTTGCAATGATTAAATGTCTAACACTTTCCTTTGGGCCATGTATTTCTACTAAACCAGTCAAGGCATTATTTCTTGTTACTCCAGTTTCTCTTGCCAGCTACAGTTCATTCTATATTGTCCATGCTGATTTTACTCCTACCTGCTCCTGATGCTCTATACATGCGCTTAATGATCTGTGCTTGTCTTTCCTTTATCCACACCCATCACTTAGAGTGAAAAAAAAGACTTTATAATTTAGTAAAAGATTTTTAATAATTTATCTAACTTTCTCATCACTGAAATACTGTTTGATTTATTAGGAAACTACAATGTCTGCCTGATTCACTTTTATTAGTTTTTATTCCTTTTCTTTTCTGAGATCTTCCTTACCATTTCTTACTTCTTTACCTTTCTGTATATTTATCAAAATCACCTGGGTTTAGACATTATCAGTGGCACATAGACAGAAAGGCAGAGAGGAAGAGGACAAAATGTAGGATACCACACTGGAAGTATCTCTGAGGGATCCCTCTCCTCAGACTGTAGGCCATTTGCAGGTAAGAATACAGTCCTATCCTACCTACCCAGCTGAGTCAAGTCTACACAGTTACAGGGATTCCTGCTGCTGCTCTAACCACTTTGGAGCTGCAGCTCCCCAAAGCACTTGGCATCAACAAATGAAAACAGCTACAGCCTGCTGAAAACAGCATGTTCGGTTTTGCATTCAGTGTGTAAACTGTAAGCTGGTTTCAACCATATTTTGTTACCCTTTGAAATGTTTCCTCAATAGTAGGTTGCACCATCTGCTGCACTGTTTGCCTGCATGTTTTGCTTGTTAAACTGCTCCCCCAGCAGCACACAAAAGAGGAAAAACAGTGGTGATGCCTTTCAGGAAGATCTCTCTGTCCTCTGCCTACCTCCTCCCACCCCAGTGCTACATGCACACAACAGATGCTCCTCTAGTCCTGCCTCGTGCTTAGTTATTTTAGGACCTAAGCCAAAGTCCACGACGTAACCCCAGAGGCTTTTGAATCTGGCCATCTCTTTCCTCGTGAAGCCTATAGAGATGTTATATGTGCTAAGGACATAAACACCACACATGCCAAAGCAAAATGCTAAGACAAATCACCTCAAGGTTCACCAGGGGGCATGAGCTCTGCCACAACTGAATGCCCATTTAAATATGGGAGAAAGTCCAGTGTTGATCAGACATCAATAAACTTCCTTTCTGCAATAAACTTACAGACAGAATGATACACCTTAATAATATAGACTCTGTCTGCTGGCTAAATGCTGACATACTGTCATGACAGAAAGAATATTCTGTCTGGGTATAGGTAATAAAGCAGAGCTTTTCTTTCCTTTTCATCAGTTGCCCTTCATCCTTAGTATCCAAGCAGCCAGAAAACCTTATATCTGCTTTTCTTCTTTCATTTTCTTTATTAAACCTGAGCAAATAACATACAACGATTTTACACAAAATACTCTCTGAAACGTGTTGACAAAGCTTTATACTATACTATATAATCCCAAATCATTCACCTCATGAACTGGATGAATGCTGGGGAGAAGAGGAAACCCACTGAATATTGCATTCAGATATGACTGCAGAAAGCTCTGCATAAGTTATGCAACCCAAACATATTCAGTCGGCTCTGCTTTGAATGGTGAGAAGCAGTTTCCTCGTGGCTTTACACTTCATCAGCAATTGGGAACATGGAGGAGCTGAACTCATTGAATGGGAAATGCTTTTTCAGGATGTCCCTTCAGCAAGACCTGTCCCTACTCCTATCAAGAAACTTCATCCTGCAGGAATACAAGACCTGAATATCCTTTACAGAGAAATAAACTCTTTTTCTTGTGTCATCTTCTGCCTAAGGGTCATTCCCATTGCACGTGGCCACAGGACTGGTGTGATAAATTGATATAACTCTCTAATTTCTTCCTACAGTTGATATCTTAGTAAAGTAATGCAATTGCCTTGCTTTTTCTTGAATTCCCAGACATGAGATTGTTATGCAGAAAACCAAATGTATTAATCTACTACTCAGTCCTGGATTGTAAATCAATTAAAGAAAAATCAACAAGGTCACCCCAACTGAAACTTGAAGGCAGCATCTAAAATATGTCTTATGAGACAGGATGGCATTTGAAAGATGAAGGAGAGATGTCCATATGTGAACTGGTCACTTTAGGTTTTTTCTGTAATACAAAGAGAAAAGCAGATATTTCTAGAATGAAATTAGTCTCATTCTGAGTAGACATTTGAAAAAAATCAGGTGAATCATATTCTAAAATGTCTACTACTCTCCATTGGCTTTAAATGGGAGCTGGGATGACTCGTCTCTGATGCAGAAATATGTGGACACCTAAACTGGAGTGAGATGAATCCCTCCCACAAAACTGGCTGCTCACAGAGGCAGGTGCAGGCTCCATAACACACCTATGCATGGGAGCAGATTCCACACCAGCTGGTACTAATGTCCCCTGAGCTTCCCTGGGAAATCTGTCCCAATATTTCTGTGTCCAATATGGTGAACCAAATACCAGGAGACGATCTGGCCTCTTGGAGTTTATTTCCTCCTCTACAAGCTTTTCCAGGTGGCTGAGCCCAGACCAAATACTTATAGAGCTAAATATTTCTCTTCTCCATGGGAGGGAAACAGTAAAAATACAGATCCTAACTTGTTTTTGCAGAGGGTTGGAAATAACGACCAAAATGGTCATTAAAGCTCAGCCTCTTTTTTCTTTTTTTTTTTCCCCTTTCATTCTTTGCAGATGCAAATAAGCTTTCCAAGGACAAAAGGACAAATCTGAACCCATAAGTTTCTTTCTCATAAGAAGGTTAGCAGGTGAGTAAAGTTGTTTCAGGAAATCTGCACTACTTCTTCTGTCGGAAATACTGCTTGGATTATTATCCACAGGATTTAGCAACTCCCAGGAGTGCCCACCACTAAGCAGGACCCTACGTAGTAGCATCTGCACAAACACTGACAAAAAAAAAGGCCCTCTTTCCAAAATGTTGATGTTCTAAGACAAAAAAAAGAACAACTTGTCTTCAGAAGGTGAGGTTATTTGTGGTTCATTGTCTGTAAAAATACATTGTAGATACAGCTACTTTTATGTTAGGAGACATTCCCAGGCACCAGAATGCATCTTGCTTACAGAGCTGATACTGTTCTGGGCATGTTTTTGTTCCATGTCAGCTCTGTTCATCAAAAATAATATCTGGACTATGTTCAGGTGGATAATTATATGTGGCCATGCTGTTTTGGAGAAGAGGAGCATACATGATATGGACATGGGCTGTTCCACGTCAGTATCAAAAAGAAGACCTAGATATGCTTTATGTACTAGAAATGACATAACGTTTCATCAGATCTTCCTCAAGCAATTTTCTAACTAAAATACTGGGCTTTTTAGACTTTCAAGAGGTGAAGAAGAGCCTGTCCAGGAGAACATCAGTCATGGTTAGCGTAGACAATTTTTTTCTCTTTGAGTAAGAGACTGCTTGTACTGCAAAGTGGCTCACAAGAATCCCCAGCTTTCAAACTCACAAGAAGATGAGCCACAGACATGCTGATGACTGTTTTGCCAACTGCAGCTTCTCCTGCTCCATGCCATTTCCTCATTGATACCGTTTGCACTACAGACATCCAAAATTGAAAGTTTGGTCCAAAAGCCCTCTGAGGTATTTTTTGTTTTCTGACTCAGAAACTTACAATTCACCGTTTTCCAGCAGTTCAGTATAAAAGAAGTGATTCAATAATCTTTGCAATAAATTATTTTTTCTTCTTATGCATTTTTTCAGCACAGACTATCAATAGCCTTGACAGATCTAAAACCCCTGCTCCTACCAGCATATGAAGACAAAGGACTATATTGTGATTGTCTTCCCTAGTAATCCCAATTTAGTCATCTTCATTGTCATATCATCTGAGTGAATGAGTAATGCAGTTCAGTGCCACGCACCACAGCCAGACACCTTCAAAAAATCAGTGAAAAGAAGTTATTATAGTGTGTAAATCAAATAGAAAACAGCCCAGTTTTCTCATAACTTCTGGAGTATGTTGTGCTTGTTGTAGGTCTTTAACTGGAAGTTTGGGAGTTTAGAAAATGGATTATTTTGAAAATATTTAACAATCTCCAGGGAAAAACAAAGCCTAAGTGTGAGCTATGTGTAGGTAGGACCTAACATTTATGCTTTCGTTCTTTGTACCCAACCTGCTGAAAATTATAGTTTTATAGACAATTTTTTTAAGCAACAAACAACAAATTATTGGAGAGGAACTATCAGCAGAACCTTAACCTTAAGAATGACTAAATTTCAGCTTGTTCCAATACTACTGTAACAACAACCAAAAGGTATTGGCTATTGCAAGTCAGAACGTGGGCAAGAAGGAGACCCTGTTCCCTTTTTCAGTTATGCAGAGTGCCATTAAAAGGCAGATGAAATCAAGCCCCTTTTATGTCCACAGAGGAGGTTCAGGCCAAAGACGTCTGCTTAGCTGGAAAGTGTTGGCATTGATGCTGGAGATCATAAAGAGAGATGGACAGTAGAAGAAAATAAAGCATTGGATTCACCTCCTGTAACATTAGAGGCCTACAATGGTGCAGCCACCTAAAGTAGTTGCTTTCACACCCGTTCTAGAGAGTGGAAAGGAGCAGATGCTTGTGGGTACCAGATGAGGTTTGGGTCTGATCTAACAGCATGTCATGTCACATGGACCCCATCAGACTGATCAACACAATCTGTGTAAAATTACAATGATTTGGCCGGCAGGGAACGGAGCTAAACAGTGATCAGTCAGTTTCTTCTTAAGACGTCACATAAAAGAGGAGACTGAGGTGCCAGGGAGTTCAGGGGAAGTCTTTCCAATGCTTTTGCAATGGGCACCTTGGGAGACTGAGACACAGCACGGAGGATTTGAGCGATCGAAAACAATCGGTGTGCTGATGAATGCAGATCGTAGTTTCTCAGGGGATTTTCAGAGAAAGAAATACTCAACTTGAAGGACTATTATTTCAGTTATTAAGATTTTTAATCATGAGCTTGAAAAAACCACACCACTCAACAAGCTGTGGCAGGTGCCATGTCTGATTTCTGTTTAGATTTCACACTGTGCTTTAACTGTCACATAATGAAATAATGTATCTGTTAAAAGCTCATTGATTTTATTTACCTTTTTGACAAGTGGGAATTCAGTGCTACTTACCACCCTGTAGGACAGTATTTGCATACAACCTTTTGTGGAATTTCATTTATTTTGATTTATGAGAGTTCTGAAATCATTGCGCTCATATTGATAGCAGCAAGAGCAGATCAGTCACCATAAACAGTCCAAACTTATGCTAAAGAAGAGACATTAATTCCATCCAAGCAGTTTTATTTCAACTTGAATCATCTTTCCCGAGGCAACCCACCGAATCCTTACTGTCACAAAGATCTTGGAATAAGTAAAACTAGCAAACACGATGAGATAGGAATTGCAGTAGCCTCCATTTTATCTCCCTCTTTTTTTTTTTTTTTTTTTTTTTTTTCCCAATATACAACAACCTGAGCATATGGAAAACTTAATTTCATTTAATAAAGGATTGGAGCATCTGTGTTGTACTATAATTGTCAAGGAGCAACAGGATTCAGCTCATCCCAAAGGGATGGAGGCCAGGAGCTAAGAGTGATAACTGAGGCGGCAGGGAAGGTGCCCAGCCACCCCACGGCATGCCAGGGACCACGTGAGCCAAGGAGAGAAGGAATTGGGTACATCTTGATAGATGCCAGAGGATTTGCAGTGCTGGGGAGAAGGGCAATGGGGGGATCAGGGTGAGGCCAAGTGAGGGGAATCAGGGTCAGACAGAAACCTGAGACAGCCAAGCAAGGCCATTGGGACAGGGATATTGGCCCACAGGTTGGCTTGACTCAGCAGGGCTTATAACTGGGCTGTGGGGAGCTGGAGACTGGTGTCACTGGGGCAGGGGCTGATGGCCCTGGGGGGCTGAAATGGGGTCCTGGACCTTGGGCAGGTGTGGGGAGGCCCCAGGGATGGCAGGGCAGTTAAAGCCCAGCAGGCTCTCAATGCTCTCAGAGCAAGTAAGTAATGTAACACTACTTTTGTTGATAGTAATTGGTCAAGTCTAACGTGTCAAGTATAAATTACATACATGTGGAAAATTGCTAAAGCAAGACATTTTTCTGACAGATGTCTGAGTAGCTAATACATTATTCTTCTTCAATACTGATTATATGTTATCCAGGAGACTGGATATTCCAAACCTGCCAAGATTTAAAGGCTGATGTTTTCTAACTGCAGAGAGAAGAGGAAAGTTCATTTAACATGATGCTACTTCCAAAACTGAGCTTTGATTGTTAAACCTTCTTAGCCAAATTCTCAAATTAAATACAAAAAATATTACTTTTTTTTTTTTCTTCACACTCAACCTTAAGCTGACAAAATCAGAAAATTCAAGGCCTGAATTGGCCCTTTTTTCTTAACATATTTCTCAAACTACCAGTGACACCTCTTCTTTGCAAGGCTTTTCCACTTTCTGCAACCATGCTGACACCAGGGGCGCCATACAAGCACTTAATATACTGACATACGACACCCATACGAATGGACCACAAACGTGTGGATTTGGGGTGCAGGACACAAGGCTGTTACTGTCCCTCAGTGCTCTTACACACCATCTGCAACAGTGGGTGACTTTCAGAGGATCTGTCCTGTAAAACCTGGGCAAACACAGCACTGCCACAGCCACACACCAATCTGTTCAATCAGAAATAATCTTTGTGCAGGAAGACACTCTCTGTGTAGCTACAGGGAAGAGGATGGAGTTGTTCAGGCTTGTAGCATTAATATAATAGTCTTATGATAAACCACTTTCTGAGTGGTTTCTTCATAGGTAGCAAAACTGATCCTTTACCCAGAACTTTCACTTTTTAGCAGCATACAGAGGAGATTTTGTTTTACTGCCTGCAGAAGATGTTGAAGACTGCAGATGATCAGCTGCAGCAGGCCTTTGAGTCATTGCCTTGCTGGTTCTCCACTGAGGGGTTACAGCACAGCTCTAACTGCTGCTGATCAGAAGCTGCCGAGCACCTGAACAGAGCGTTGGGCCTCAAACTTATCCCTAAGTGATGGTTGAAACATTTGTGCTCACACTAACCTCTTTATGCATGAACCTCACCCAGCACATCACCAGTTTTGAAGGCTCACAGAGGTTTGGCATAGAAGGAGGTTCTCCTTTGAAATAAATGGCATAACAAATTAACTCTGTCTGAAGAACCCCTTGCCACACTGAAGACTGCTGGAGGCCCACCTCTTCAGGAACCATAGACTGTTTCTTGTCCTTTACTTGATGTGATGATAATTATAGACCTGTCACCTTTCCTACTTTTTTTAGCATGCAACTTGCACATTTTCCGCAACAACCTACCACTTAGTTCCCTTCCACTTTTTAAATAGTGCTGACTGTTAGTTTTTAATTAAGACTTGACAGTTGAAATTTGCATTCCAAAAGCCAGCTGAAGGTGCTGGAATTGGATTGTCTATTATTTTATAATGCAAAGCTTATTCTACTTGCACACAGCCCTATCTAGCGAGCATGTTCTTACCAAGGCTGACCTAGTTTCTAGAGATGCTGTGTGCAAGGGTTTAAGGCTACTTCTCTGAGAGCATCATGAATTGGCATTTTATGCTTTAATGCTTAGTTAATGGAGTATAAATAAGCATGCTGAGTGATTTCTGTAGCTCTGAAGGGAACATTATTCTTTTCTGATTTGTTATTCATTTGTACATGCCTGCTCACAAAATTGCTGTGAGCAGATGGACAGATCTCTAAGAGTAGTTTTGTCAGGTTCAAGATTTAAGGGAGAAGTGACCCTGGGGAAGACCCAAGAATGGATCACTATAACTTTTAAGGAGCTACAGTATGTTCCTCAGTTTTCTGCAAGAGGCTCTGCATCCTGCTAGAAGTTCTTGGCTTAACATGCATTTAGCTAGGCAAATTTTCCCTTCATATCCATTGACTTCAGCAGAGCTTGTGCTTGACAGTGGTATAAGTCAAGTCATTTCTGATTAGGTTCTACAAGCAAAAGCTTTAAATCTGCTCCAATTAATGCTTCTTTTGAAGAAATGAGGTACGCGTTGTGCTTAAAGCTAAGTCTCCAGCTTTTTTATGATTTCCATAAAATTCCACTGATAACTAATCACTGCAGGTATCTGCAGAACCAAACACCTTGTTTTGCCTTTATGACCAGGAGTAGCACAGAATTACAATTATAGTAGAACAGCAAAGATGAAGCTTACAAAGTCACCTCTTCTGCTTGTTGCATAAATGACAAATTCAAGGGGCACATTCCTGATCAAATTGCTGGGTTGACAGATACTTTGAGAAAACAAAAACATAATTAAATGTGTTTGTGAAATTTCACCCTTTTACATTATTTCCTATGGATTTACCTTATTTTTTGTGCATTCTTTCCTATCGGTGTTATATGTCATCTGAACCACAACAGTAACAGTGTAGCTAAGAGATTAGATCTGAGGTCACACATCCAAACCAAGAAGAAGCTACTGGCCATCTGCAGAAGATGTACCATAGGCATCCCTGAAAAAAAAAAAAAAAAGAAAAAAAAAAAAGAAAAAGATTTCTCAATATCAAAAGCTTTATTCAAATCCTTTATATTCATTATATCCTTTGGATGAAAATTTACTAGAATTTCTGTCATTCTTCTATGGCATGGCACTACATAATGCTGTCTGGGTTTGTTTCTTTTAAAATTTGAAGGAACAGTTGTCCATTTCACAACTGGTCAGAGAAAGAAGACTTCACAGCAAAAAAAGTGATGTAAATAAAATCATGAAAAGACATTAATTTTGATGTTGCTCCAGGTGCAGAGCAAAGATTGCCCTGTTGCCCACTGTAAAAACAGAGAGAAAGGGAGGAGCACCTGAGAGGAGAAAGAAGCAGACATACTCTGGCCTCCATGGGAAAAAATAACAAACTTCCTGGAGATCAGAGGAGACTGTACAATATTCACTGTAACATAAACTCACTGAAGTGTTAAGAACACAGCTTGGAAATAATTACCAAGTGGGTAAAGTAGTTGTTTATACACTCCTGTTTAAATTTAGTCTTCTGACCTAATCATTTTGAGCTTCGTCTGTATGAAAGATTAAGTAAATACTCTATAACTGAACTACCTCTTTATGTTTACAAGTCCCTTTGATCTTCATTGGGAAGTGCAATATAGAGCAAAAGCCATCCAGATGAAGCCATCCTAGAGACCTGGCTGACCTGGGGGCCATTACAAGCCCATTACCTCACGCTGACATAGCACTTAGTCTAGATGACTGAGTGACAATAACGTGTCAGACTTTAGTCATAACTCATCTGACTTTGACTTGGCTTTGGAAACCTGGAAGTCTGATTTAAATCTCAGATGACCCCTGCTCTCTCTTTGTAGGATGACCTTTCTAGTGCTCAAGGGTGAAAACAGGAATAGAAAATCTTCTTCTCAAGTAGAAGTATAAGTAAACTCTGAAATGGAAGAAGGGGATATAAACCCAAGTGTTTAACATGCAGGCAGCACAGACGGTGCAGAAGGCTGCAGTGAGCCAAAATGAATTAGCCTCCCCTGGCTTGCAAAAGAAAAAGAAACGTCACCTTTCAAACAAATCCTTCTGTGCAACAGCACCAGCCCTTACTGCGTGAATGCTGCCAAAAGCATTCTCATGGAGAAACCTGGAGTTCATAAGGCCTTAATCAGCAGCACTCTCCAGATTGGCTGATTCACTGTATGCCTGAGTAATAGCAGAATTACCAGCAGCAATAGGATAAGCACAGAAAAATGGTTATATGCTTTCTAAGAGGGCATGATGAGACGTAACACCAGTGACTCAACCATTCAGCAAAATGAGACAGAGCTAAATAGCATACAGGAAAGGAATCTGGTTTGACTTCAGTGAAGAAGAGCAGATCAGGTCTTTTCTAGTCTTCTTCCCAAAACATTTGAGAGTCAGACACCCATTTCCTTCAGCAGAACAGGTAAGACTTGACTGCTAGCTAAGACATCCCATCTGGATAACTTTTGTGGTTCTTTTGAAATCAAGACCCAACACATTTAAAGTAGAGATCGTAAGATTAGGATGTCTTCAATAAGCTATCTTGTCTTCAATAAGCTATCTATGAAAGCAAAAGCCTTTAGAATGTTAAGTCCTGACAAACCTATTTCTCATCAATCTTTTCTACACTTTATTACCTGAGATTCATCTGGGTTCATTTGTTAGAGTTCATGTATGAGGCTTATTTATGTTTGTCCATAGCTCCTGCTATCCTTCCACTCCTTCCCTTAACGTTTGCATGTTTTGGCCACTGAGTCCAGGTGTTGTAAAGGACAAGATGGGAACCACATCTCATGGGGACAGCATCAGGATCCCTCTTTGCAAATAACCTGAACTATCAGATGAAACTGAGCTATCAGTTAAAATTGTTGCCTTAGATTTAAGAGGATGAAAATTAGAGATGAAAAGGCTTCTGTGGATATACTTTTTTAAATAATACATAACTACCCTTCTGAGTGGAGAGTGAAGTCCTGGATTCCTGGGGTGCACCCACCATTTGGAGGCACCTCACAGCTAGGACTGGAGTAAGCTCTGCTGAAGACTTGCCAAGAACCTTTGATGGAAGCAAAACCTCTGAAAAACTACATTGCAGTTGAAAGAATATTTTTGAGGACAGCTGAGCTGGTGAGATTACTCTTTTGATCCCACAGGGCTTTAAACCCCTAGAAACCAAACAGTAAAGATCATAAGGAGCTATATATGTAGGTAATAAAAATAGTAAAAATATTTGGGATGAGATTAGCAAAAGCAGAAAGGCTTAAATGTATTTGCTTGGAGAGGAGGAGACTGAAGGAAGGGAGAATATTTAGATTATGAAGGTCACAGGGACTAAACAGTTTCTCTTCTTAACTATGTTACATAGCACAAAGACAGTGGGACATTAAATGACAGGGCAGACTATGCAGAAGAAACAAAGAGAATAAGTACTGTAAGTAGCCTGCAGCCTCCTTCTGGAATTTACTGCCACAGGAGATCACTAAGTCATGCACTATGTTCTTATTTTTTAAACGGTTGAGTAAGTTAGTGCTTAGTAGTTATATGCGCTGCCATGTAAGCTGTTGTATTAAGACAGACATTAAAAGCTCATATTTCAATATGTAAACAAATCACCCATGGTGGTCAGGAAAGGAATGTCTGTCTGTGCCAACACCTTGTGTACTATTCCATAATAGCTCAGATATTTCACTAGAGAATCTTACTTCTTAGAGCAAGTTGCTCATCTTTGTCAGAAACATCATACACATCTAGAAGGACCAATGGCTTAATATGGCATGACAGCTTGTAGGAATCGGTGCGTGATCTCTGTAGATGTAAGAAAAGCACACAGGAGGAAGGCTTAGAGATGACTTCTTCTATAAAACCTCTAGTTTAGTGCAGAAAAACAGAAGCAGGTACAAGTGGGTGTAACTTCAGTGAAGTCTATTGCCAGGTGCTGAGGATTTAACCTGTTATATTTCAAATACCACCATGGGTTTATATTCCCAGTGTATTCTTTACCTGCCGAACATGCATAATGGTGGGATACTTTATTTTGTAAATGTGACAATCAATGTCTTCTCCACGTTTTATAGAGGATTAAAAGCAGGAGATGGAGGCACCAGCATCACTGTCAGATTTCCCAACAAGCCAGTCAGAGGCGGCAGGCACTCTCTATTGACACAGCTCAGCTTTTAGATTCATCCTCCACGTGCAATATTGAAAATGTTTGTACCTTTCTCAGCAGGTGTCATATCACTACTCAGTCCCAAGTTATAATTAAGGCTTATTATTTATCTGGGAAAAGTGAAAGCAAAAATTTAAAAGAGAAAAAAGAAACCCTATGCAAAACTCATCTTCCAAACTAGAAAACTTTTGGCAAACTCTCTTCATTGACAGAAAAATGCCTTTTCCATCAGAAAAGTTGTTTCTAGTAGATTTAGAGATAGCCTAAGTGCTACCACAATTAAAAGGAGAGAATTAAGTTTATAGAAGAGCTTTGCTTCTCGAAGTTAGCTGACAAAACATATTGTGGTCTTTCATGGAAAATACTATATAGATATTTGTCTAAGACTGAAGTATAAATACTGGCATGCTTTGAAGAAGATTAATTGGAAAACCAGAGATTTAAATTTCACAGGAAAAAATATACTTCATGAAAAAAATTTAAAAATCTCCTAAAAGCAGAAATACATTTATTTAGTTTTGTAATCGTAGAATCATAGAATGTTTAGAATTGGAAGGGACCTCAGACAGCATAGAGTTCCAACCCCCCTGCCATGGGCACGGACACCTCCCACTAGACCAGGTTGCTCAAAGCTCCATCCAGCCTGGCCTTAAACACCTTAAACATCATGTATTACCTTTTGGGTTTGGTTTGTTGGGTTTTTTTGGCATGGAGAAATATTTATATGAGGATTTGCATGTTGGTCTCCAAACACTTTCTGAGAAACATACCATCTTTCTCAAAAGCTTGTGTATCTGAAAATTAAGGGTAATACCAATCCTCAGTCGCTTTGAGCAAGACACAATAAGCATATTCCCAAAAACACACTGTAGGTACAACCAGCTCACAACCAAAAGGAGACATGAGTTAGAATGCAGATGAGATCAATTTATTAATGTATTGATATCATTAGAGTTATTCTGAAATAAAATGTCAATATTGATACCAGTAGAGTTATTAGTGATATCAATATTTGCAATATTTTTATCACTAGAGTTATTCTGAAGTAAAACGGCAATAATGAACGAGGACTCAGAAAAACCACAGGCTCTTGCCCACTACTGCAGATCTAGGGAAGGAAACTGCTTTCACTCATGGAAATCTCTTCTTCTGTTTACTCACAGACTGAATCAAGAGAAACCTGCTTCTAATCTTCAGTGAAAGCTAAGGTCTCCTTAAATGCATTAGCTGTGCATAGTAACCTTTGGCTGATTCCCAGTAGACACATCTTACTTTCCTGCAGGATGGTCACAACTGCACCTCATATAAACCTTTATATTCTCTGGCAGCAATTCCCAGGCAGGCATGTTAAACGCTGCCAGGAGACTCTCAAATTCATTGCCAGTTTACACATTGTCTTTATGAGTTCCCTAATGCTTTCGCATGACCCACAAACAAGTCAAAACTGAAATCAATTGAAGAACTGAAAGCAAGGTGTAGTCCCCAGAGTCATAACAACATATTTCATTGCTAGCTTTCAAAATTCTTCTAAAGAAGGTCAGAACTATCAGCACCTTTTTACATGTTGAGAAACTGAGATATGAGGACATGAACTTATTTGCCCAAAGTCAGCTCACACAGAAAGCAATCTCACATGTCCTGAGTCCTAGCCCAGCTCTACTGAAATTGATTCAGAAAGTCTCAGAGGTAAAGAGAAACATTCAGATGTAGAGTCTCAAGCTCTGAATCAATAATAGGAGAGGTGAAAAAAAAAAAAGAAAAAAAAGACAATAACATCGAAGGAAGCCTCTTAGTACACCAAGTGCCTAAGTTGTTAGCAACAAAAGGTCAAGATGCTTCCTCAACCACTGAATTAAGATATTATGCTCCTCATATTATACTGGAGCCATCGGCTACCATCAGCATTTGACAGCAAATCAGCCAAGCTCCACTGATTTGTAGAATAAACAAGGTTATACACCCAGTCAGTCTCTGTTCACCCCCAGGTACACCTGCAGAATGGGTGTGCTGACAAAAGCAGCCAGCTGTGGAGAGCAATGGAGAGGACTATATCTGAAAATTCAGATTTGATCCACCCTGCAGTGACAAAAAAGAGTCCAAATCATTCAGAAAACACCAGAAAGGATTGGTGGATACTGACGCTAGCTTAATCCCATCATTGGTTTTTCTAGTTAGGACCTTCTATACCATGGAGCAAGTTATAGAGTGTTTTTTCTACCTCCATTGTTGCTTATGTGTCCAGCTGGTGATTACTGTCTTCCCTTTTGAAACAGAAATAGAGAGACCCTGAGTAATGCATAAACAAACGTCCAGAACGGCTGAGCTTTTTCATGGTAAGCCCAAGCTAATAAAGCCTTCTGGGTGATGGGAATTACTCACCAGACACAGCACCTCTAAATGGCCCACTAAAAAAAAAAAAATCCCAGAGTTTTGCTGAGAATTCAGTGCTGGACTGTGAGAATTCCCTGGACAGGTCTCTGTGCCCTCAGAGGTCAGTAAAGCATGGTGCCGTCATGTTTAAACGCATTGAGGACTAGGTAGCAGCTGTTTACTATGGTCCTGATAGACACTAGGCTAAACATGACCGTGGAACATGCCCTGCTAGATGTGAAGGTAGCAACACACTGGACTGTATTCATATGATGGTAGCCAGTAGACTGAGGGAGGTGATGATTCTTTTTCCAGTCAGCACTTGTGATGTTGCCTCCAGAATCCTCCATCCAGTTTTCATCTCCCCAGTACAAGAAAGATGATCAGGGAAAGCACTTGTGATGTTGCCTCCAGAATCCTCCATCCAGGTTTCATCTCCCCAGTACAAGAAAGATGCTCAGGGAAAGCCACTGAGATGGTGCCCCTGGAGCACTCATCCATGGGCTTGGTCAGCCTGGAGTGAGAAGGCTTTGAGGAAACCGGTCATTGGAAGAGGTTGTCTAGGCTGTTCTATCCTCACAGGCTTTCATTGAATCATAGAATCATAGAATGATTACAATTGGAAGGGACCTTAAAGATCATCCAGTTCCAATCCTCCTGCCATGGGCAGGGACACCTCCCACTAGACCAGGTTGCTCAAAGCCCCATCTAGCCTGGCCTTAAACACCTCCAGGGATGGGGTATCCACAACTTCTCTGGGCAACCTGTTCCAGTGCCTCACCACCCTCACAGGAAAGAATTTCTTCCTAAAATCTAATGTAAATTTCCCCTCTTCCCATTTAAAACCATTACCCCTTGTCCTATCACTACACTTCCTGACAAAGAGTCCCTCTCAGGATCTCCTAGAGGCTCCCTTCAGATACTTCAGGACCTGGCTGGACAAGGCCCTGAGCAATCCACTCTGCACTTAGCGGAAGCCTGACTTATAAATCACCTAAAGTCTCTTCCAACCTGAATCAATTGTGTGATTTGATGACTATCAAATACAGTCACAAAATGATGGCCTAATGGGTGAGGCTCTACTTATATGATGACTGGGCTCAGTGGTCAGTTCTGCCACAGCTTTCTTGTGTATCCAAAACCAAGCTGTCTAACCAAAGATTCTGAATGACATTTAAGCATTTAACTCTTCTTGTCTTCTCTTATTCAGGAGTTAGGTGCCTACATAATTGTTAAAAACTTACGCACAGTTGTAGAACCTGTAGAACTTAGTTCCCGTAGAAATAAGTTGGAACTGGTCCAGAAGATCATTGTGGTGGTTAAATTGATTGATACTGTTATTACAGTGATAGAACATGCCAAAAAGTCTTGATAATAACAGTAAAGTTCAATTATGTGTTGCTATGCTCCAGAGTTGCTGATGAATTAATAAATCATACAGCCTGTAATGAAAATGTAAAGAAAGGCCCCAGACTTTCCATGCATCTATACCACAGGTCATAGATCACCAAGAAAATCAAAACACCTACTAGATTTTCTATATTTTGGGTAAATCCCACCCACACCCAACCCTGTGTTTCAAGATGCAGAAAAATTAACAAGTTGTTGTTCATTATTAGGGAGCTCTGATGAGACTGACTCCAGGGGAAAAGAAGAGTCCCCAAATTACAGTTGAGACAGGCTGGCCAGTCCCAGAAAGCTGAGAAGATAAGACATCAAACCCATGTTTGTTTGACAGGAAGAAAGAAAAACAGGTAATGAAGGGATGAAACTGACACCAGAAATGTGAAGTATGCCTAGCATTTTGAACTTTAAGTTGAACCCAGATATCCAGTAGACATTGCAGCAACTGCTGAACTTAGTCCTGAATGTTACTTTATTCCTTTCAGTTATCTAGCCTGGTTTAGCAAGTGTGTGCCTCTAATTTCACCGCCAACAGCTTAAGCTCTGGTGTTTTGGGACAGAGTAGGCAGAAGAAAACACTTAAGATATCATCTTCTCTCTAGCTCCTCAATGCTCCAGTCCATGCTGCTCTTCCCTGGTACCCTGTATGTTTTCAAAGTGAACATAAAAAATCTGTGCACTTTCTTGTTGCCAAGGGAACTTGATGTCTGAGTTATTCGTACCTAACACACTGGATTCTCCCTGAATATTTATAGATCTTAAAGAGGATCAATTTTTTTTCCATCAGAAACATGTTTCAGAGAAGACAATTCTGAGCACGTCACATAGCTGATATCCTACATTCACATTTGTTTATATATTTGTTTTAAGATAAATCCTACAATTGCAGTCCCTACAGTAATGTGACTGATTAATAGGTTTGGCAACTTGATAAACCTTCACAGCAATTGCAGACAGGACTAGAGCTGCTAAGGGACCAAGAGTGGTAGTGTAGCCTACTACAGTGTAGCCTCTCCTTTTTAAATGAGAGCAGGTTTGACAAATTTAATCTTTATAATTCCTTGGCATGTACGAAGTTGTCCATCATGTTGGTATGATTTTGCTAACTGGATATTACTGGCAATTGCTGCTTATGACAGGTCTCCACGTTTTTTATTTCTAGCTTTATCTGTCAGTAATACCTTTTCTAGTGTTAGTTCTTTCCCTGGCCATTCACCAATGCTACCGTGATCCCTTTCATACATGGAAAAGCATTTACCAAGGAAGAGTCACTAGCACATTCTCATTTTCTATCTTTTCTGCATGTCTTTAGATAAACTAAAGCTTGTTTTCAAATGCCTTGAGTTAAAAGCTTAAACATCCTTAGCTCTTGTTAACAGCAAGCTGTAAGTGGTAGGTATTTCTGACAGTGAGACCAGATGTTTTTGAACACATCTGTGAAGAATCAGCATTTGTCTGTGAATTCTGCATGCACAACAATTTATTCCACAAAGCCATCTCAGCTGAATTTCCTAGAAGAGTAGCCTGTAAAACAGATGAGCTCATATATCTTCTTAGGTGTGATGTCTGTTTTGGCAGCAGGGGCAGACTCTTCTCTAACAGCAAGGTAAGATACTGCTGGTAAGATATTGCTGGAAGTCGTCTGGTTATTTTTCATTCTAATTCTAGTTACAGTAGTAAAGGCTTCATGATATTTTCTTAAGAGCCATAATAAAATGAAGGGGACCATATTTTTATTTAGATCAATCTGTGCTACTTAATTACGTTTAATTTTCTCTTTTGGTTTACTGCTCGGTTTTTTATATATAAACTACAAAATAAACAACGCAGGACATAGGGAAAAGACAACAGAACACGAAAGAGAAAAGAATAGATGGGAGTGTGTGGCTCTTATTTGGTCAGCAAACTGAGTTTTCTTCAATGTAACTTTGTTATTTTTCATGCCAAGTGAAAAGGGGAAAAACACAAAGGCGGGGCCATCTAGGGAGTTTTAGACAGCAAGTCACTCTGCAGACTGTATCACTGCATGTCTCTGTGCTTTATGACTGAAGAACAAAGCTGGATATTAAGCAAGACAGGCAACTATTTCTAGAATTAAACTTATTTCACACATTCTGTCATGAAACAGTTTCTTTGTTTTCAAACTGCCAAATTTTAACACTACAAGCTTTAATCTCTACACTGAGGTTCTGCCACTCATTAAAAAAAATGGAACTTTTAACTATCCAAGTGGAAAATATGTTTTCCCCATGCTTAAAAGAAAAAGAATTGCATCTGTCCTGTGACTACTAAGTTCTAGAACTTTGACCCAGTGCATCAAGAACCTGAAACTTTGTAGGAAGGGGAAAGAAAAAGTCCCAATATCAGAGATACAACTTTTACTTCTTCTACTCAGAATGAAAAGCAGGAAATGAACAAGCAAACCAGAAACAAAGAGTTTCTGATGCTGAAAAGTTTCCAAATTGGATTTTGTTTCAGTTTGGCAGACACATTCTCCTCAAATTGTGACTCCCCTGGACATGTTCCCACCACTCCCAGTTTCTTCCTGCCGTTAGATGCTCAACACGCTGGGTACAGCCCTCCTGCAGGAGCTGAGCAAGGGTTTCTCAAGCACTGATTTGTCTCCTCAGCAGCATGCCACTGTAACATCATGTTTTCTAAGGGAAAATGTGAATTCAAACATTTAAAAGTTAGGAGGTTGTACTAGTACTGCTTCTGGAAATCACTCTTGTCCTATGTGTAATTGTGTCATGGTAAGAGGGATTATTCAGTTGTGGTTTCCTGGGATATTATTCCTCTCACTTCATATTAGATGCCTAAAATGTAGAGGTCAGGTTGAAATATACTGCTTTAAAAGACAGCAAGAGACTGTCACCACCATGGGAAACTCATCCCATACAGTAATGAATGCCTAAAGTATTTGTTTGAGTAAATAGGAAATTTAGACACTCCTGAAAAGCACTGAGTTTACCTAAATTAAGGATCCTTCTCTTCTGCCATAAACATAGGAAATGATGGGAGTCTGCTCCCATTCTGCCAAGTCCTTTTCCATAATAACCAGATGGTTAAAAGAGGAAAAAGCAGATCAGTACTTTCAGCTCCATTCAACCTGACGGGTCTGAACTCGCATTGCCCAATAGATCACAGTCTTCTAGTGCCAAGGGTTATCCCAGATTTGAATGTTCCTATTAACCCTGTAGAATTTGGCCTACGAAATCCTACCTGTGTGACCCCAGTGGATTCACACACAGATAAACAGCAAGCAAGAAGAATTTTGGAGTCTTATAGAAGGCATATAAACTTTCACCTTTCTCCCCAGAGAAGTCCTTTTGCATTTCAGTGTGCAGCTGAAGTTAGAAATTTCAGAATAAGGAGGGAGAATCTTTACAAATGCAGTTGCTTATAGGATTGATTAAACTGAGCTATATTGCTTTTTGAGACCTTGGGTTGGTTCAGGGTCTAACCCTATACATAGGGAGGATTTAGGCACACTGCAAACAACCTCTACTCATTACTAGTTATGCCTATGAACTCCTCAATAGGTACCTCAGGGATTTTGATCTTTTTCTGCCTTCTTGTTCTCAAGCTCTTCTTCCTGTATTTTGCATTGAAATGTGATAAGCAGAAATGCTTTCTGAAAGATTTTTGAGAATTTTGTTGCAATCTCTTCCTACTGTTGAAGGCCTCAAGCTCTACCAAAATAGGCAGGAATGATAATCCAGATGCAAATGTTTGTGTACCTTAGTAGAAATTCATCCCAAAGCTCCAGTACCAAACACCTGCAAACTTTAGTGAATCTGACTTCCAAGTATGATTTATTTTGAAACCTTAATCCTCACATGCAGCACTGAAATAGCTAGTGAAGGAGTGTAGACTCTAGAGAGCCTGAGATGTCTGTACCAGCCAGCTGGTGAAAGATGGAAAATAAAGTATATTGAGCCTGAACTTGACAGGCAAGTTAAGGGTCTCTGCTATTTTTCTAATGATCTCTGAATGTCCCAAATCCTTTTTCTGGAGTCTGTGTCTCGTAGTGCTCTTTACAGCTACACTAATATTTTTCTTCTCTGAGATAAATAAAATTGAGCAGACAAAAGGAGCATTTCAAAGGCTGGTTTTTGTGTGTGCAGGGCAAAGTGATCAGGTCAAATTTTTGCTATGTCTAAGAATTGTAAGATGTTAATATACAATCTTAATGCAATCCTTTCTACTTCTCACACTTAAGTAAGTTGTAGAAAGACTGTTTTGTGTCTTCTCCCTGTATTGCATGAAAGCAAAGCATATGTTCATCTGCTTAAATATATGCATTTCACACGTTATAGATAAGCATTTCTGGCAGTTTTAAATAGAGGCTTCCTGGTTTTTTACATTTTGCTTGTCTCTTCTTCCTTTCTGCTTCAAAGACAGAAGTAAAATAAACCTTTTATTTGGGATAGAGAATTTTTAAACTATGTCTATTGCTGCATAAACAAATCCCAGTGTTGTGTAACCATTCCAGCAAAACTAAACAATTAATTTCTTTCATCACTGTGTTAAGTGCAAATGAACTCACATTTTAGCAGTTGCCTGTCTTTCTTACAAACATTCTTGCACAGTGGGATAAGATGGTGTCTGAGTCTGTATTCATATTAATAGGCTAAATAGGATCTGTGAATAGACTTTAGACTTTGCACATGACTATCCACATATTCAGCTCCAAAGACAAATTCTTAGCACTGTCCATTGCAGAGTTTGGGCCAGGATCAGTTTAGCAATTTGCCAAATAATGTTGAACTCTTTCCAACATACCTTCCTATCAATCAGTTTAGCAGTACAACAGGTAAAAGATCTACTTTGAATCTCAACAGCTTGTCTTTCCAATAGCCCTGGCATTTAGGAGGTAGCATAGAGATGCCAGTTTTAGTCCCAAGCATAGCATATTTTTGGTGAATATCAAAAAGCCATTGGAAGGATGCTGTGAAAAGTGCTTGGTTACTTGTGGAAGAGGAGGGAAATGTCATTTACTACAATAGGAAATGGAGAGTAAACCTACATCTTGCCCTTGGACCCACTACAGCTTGGGGAATTTATAACCTGTACACTAGAGCTGATTTCATTCAATCAGCAAACCTGCCTGCATGAATTCCCTATAGCCAAAGCTCACCTTCCAGAGCGCTGGGATCCCGTGTACCCAAGCATAGCCCTGGGCTAGTACTTAGGTGGGCACACTGCAGGAAGGCCTGTCCTTTGGAGGGCTGGAGCCACCTTTGTGGCTGGGAGCCAAGCCTTGCAGAGCTTGAAGGTAGGCTGGAAACTGCTTCTTCCATGTGGCGTGTTCTTTGGACCAGGTTTTTCTCAGCAGTAAAGAACTACCAGGCTTAACTATTTCAATTTGTCATTTTGAAGTAACAGCATGCACCTCGTTGCTATGAGGCTTAATATACCTGGAACTTTGATTGCTTTGAGGGGAAAATTCAACAAAAGAAAATTGTATTCCAAGCATATGGAACACTGAGGGACTAATGTATTAACAGGGAGCTTTACTTCTCAATAGTTTTGGCAACGTGACATATAAAGAGCTGAGGCTGAAAAGCAGCTGAGAAATATTCTTAAGGGTTTTTCACAGACCCCTGTCTCTCTTGGCACAAAAACAATATGTTCTAATTACTGAAAGTATGTAAGAACAGTCACACTTTAATGTTAGGACTGAAAGAGGCTAAAGAAACTCCAGTGGAAAGTGCGCTGGGTTTCTCCCAGGCACTGCAGAGCATAAGTGTTCCACTTTGTTTCCAGATTTAATTCATTACATTGCTTTTGGTTTTCACTCTGAATCTGTGAAAAACCCAATCTCTGCTCAGCTCTGACAGTCAAAAATATCCCATACAGCAAACACTCCAGGAGAATGTATTCATCTCTCTGATAGATGTATTCATCTGTTTTTCATGCATCTTGATGCATTTTTTCTCCCTTCTATTTTTCCTACGTTTTATTCTCCCTTAAACTAGCCTTAGAATTTCAATCGCAGAAATCATATGAGATTTTAATGGCACTTGACGAGGTGCTGAGAATTGCCACAGGGCACAAGCAAAGGGGCAACATCCTTTCAGAATGAACGTGGTGATCAGAAGTGCTTCAGTAGTAACTTTTTCTGAACTAGTTTGGGCTTTTTAAAGTATTCCACCTGTTAAATGTTTTTTATTGAAACAAAATTAAATACCTCTAAGAAATAAGCCTATGAAAATTTAAAGGTGGGGAAACACTGAGGTTGCACACATTCATCACATTTAGCTGCCTTATTCACATGTCAGTCTGCAGACTTCTCACTTGAACTCCCCACTGGAAAGGTGACATTGAGAATCGCTGAATGAACTGGGAATTTTTCCTGTGCAACCCAATTACAGAACACCTGTGTTAAATCACTCTGTGCTGATTCACTGCGATCATTCATAAAGCTCAAGAGCCCTCAAAATGTCTCTTTCCTCATCTGCAGTGAGGTGGTGATGGTGGGCAAGTGGCTTCAATATGAAACATGAAAGATTGCTCGTTCAGATCCTCCTAAAAAGGGCTTTTATTTTATTTAATTTTCATGGCAGCAATTGCCAAGAACACCTGGGCTACTCCGCTTGTCTCTCACATGTAATTTATTTTTGCTTCAATTTTTAACACCCTTGAAAGGGGACAAGAGCTGCTACTGGCATAATTGTACGTCATAGTTCCAAGTCCATCTGAATGTCGATAGTGCTCCCACACCAGAATAAATCCATCTTTTCCCCAATGCTGCTTCCTAGAGAAACTTCCTCTGGATTTGCACTCGTACTGCAGAGCACGGAGTTGCCATCTACAAGGGCTAATGTCTTATTTCAGCCAGTTGAGCTGTAAAGGCCTGTTTGCAAACTGAGAATGTGAACTCTGTTTGGAGAATCACTTATGCCTCTCAACACACCTGTATCACATCCATGCTAGAACAAAGAGATCTTTATACACCTCATGATGGAAAGAACATGGCCTCACACTTCTGTCTGTAGAATAGTGGTTTTCAACCTTTTTTTCCACCCACTTTGTAAAACTCTCAGAATTTTCCTACATAGCAAATTTCTGCTGTCTGACAGTACTTTCTTTAGCTATTTTTTTCATAGCTCCCTTGGAATTAGTCCACGCTTCCTGCAAATCAAAAATTGAAAAACATCATTTCATTGTACTTCAGCATATTTTTTCCTTCACTCCAGAAGGAATCTTAAGTTTCCTGCAGGAAATATCCCCAGTGAAACAGGATTCAGTTTTCACATGTGCCATGCTCCCTGCTGTTTCTAGCCATTCATAGAGATTAAAAAGTAAAACAGGATGCTGAGAGACCCTCCTCCTCCTTGGTTTTTACTGCATGTTACATGGTCAATAAAGTTATATTTGCAACCATAGAGATTGTTGCTCCAGAAAACAAATCTCATAATGCAGGCCAAGTAGTACAGTCATGTCACTCATAACACATGACCAACTCCAGTGACCAGACCTTGCACACCACAGCACTGAATTTGGTTTAAGTCCTATGTTATAAAAATAGTTATTACTTTGCAGTTGGGTTTCAGTTGAAGGTTCTCATAATAAAGAAAGATCGATGTCACAACCTGATGGACTGGTGTATTTACAGCACGATATCAAGGATTATTATATGCCCTGAGGAAACAGTGGAAGTACTTCAGAACACAAAGTGTGCTTGAGCAATATCAGAAGATGCTACAGGGCACAGAGCCAACACATGACAGTTTCAGCCATGTGACTAGCAAGAGGGGTTCCTGGAGAAAACTACCCCCCAAAAGAATAACAGAATCATTTTGGGTTGGAAGGGATTTTCATCTCTCCTTTTCTAGTCCAAAAAGCAAGGGTAACTTTAGGCTAACGGTCAGCTGACAGTCCACCGGGACACCAAGGTCTTTCTCTGCAGAGCTTCCTTCCAGCCAGTCAGTCCATTCCTCCAGCCTGTCCAGGTCCCTCTGAATGGCAACACCCTCATCATGTCTATCAGCAACTCTTGCAAGTTTTATACCATCTACAAATCTCCTGAGTGTCCACTCTATCTCATCATCCAGGTCATTAATTGGGATATTAATTAGTATTGGACTCACTATTGATTGACCCTGGGGTATATCGCTAGTATCTTGACTCCAACTAGGCTTTGTGTTGCTGATCACAACTTTCTTTATCCAGATGTTCATCCAGTATTCAGTCCACCAGTCCACTTATCTAAATAATACTTTTTCAGCTTATTTGAAATCTTTAAAAGTGAGTCAGTGTCAAAAGCCTTACTAATGTCAAGGAAAACAACATCTGCTTCTCTCCCCTTGTCCACCTACCTAGTCACCTCTTTGTAGAGGACAATGAAGAGGACAAGCAGGATTTCCTCTTTGTAAATCCACAGCAACTGCTCCTGATGATTTTCTTGCCATTCATGTGCCTGGAAACAGTTTCCAGGATTAGTTTCTCCATCACTTTCCCAGAGATTGAGGTAAGGCTGATGGTTTCCTGGATCTTCCTTCTTGTCCTTCTTGAAGACAGAAATGATAGACTTCAGGAATCTCTCCTGAACCTATGGAGGTTCAGACTGGGTATCAGGAAAACTCTGAAAGGATTATTAAGTATTGGAATGGGCTGCCCAGGGAAGTGGTTGAGGCACCATCCCTGGAGGTATTCAAAAGATGGGTTGACATAGTGCATAGTGACATGGTTTAGTAATGTTTTTTTTAATCAGAATTAGGTTGATGGTTGGACTAAATGATCTTAATGGTCCAGGTCCCTTCCAACCTAGACAATTCTGTGATCGACTATCAGTGAACCAGGAGCCAAGTGTGAATGTTGGGATTGCACTGTTGGACACTGGAGACATGTCCCATGTTTTCCAGGAACAATGATCAGTCTATGAGTGCACATGGCACAAATACTACAGTCACACTGCAAGCCATACCAGTACCTGCTATTAGGTTTTTCCCTTGTCTCCCTCTAGCTACAGTTTTATGTATTTAATTTTTTCCTACATCCAACAATTTGTCAGAAATAAGGACATCTAGGAATGGAAACCCTGGTCTTACTGAAAGCTGTCAAAATTCCTTATACTTTCTGCAATTCAGTGTCAAGTCATCCCACCGCATTAAAGGAATTACTTTTTTATGCTCTGGTTGTATTGTTATACTCCATCCGTCACTGTGGAATCTCAAATCCCTGACCTGAGTGTGGGTAAATTAATTCTGAAGCTGTTTTTCAGAGCAATGAACTGAAAACAAAAGGCCCAAGAGGTTTTGGAGGCAGACAGAAGAAACAGAATTTCTATCTTGTGCCCTCAGGGAAACAAAAATTCAAAATTCCATGACATCCCTTGAAAAGACAATATTTAGGGTAAGATATGTATTATTTTTCCTTTAGTGATTCAGTGATGATAGTTAAAGTTAGTAATTGGTGATCAGACTACTGCCAATGGAAAGTGACAGACACTTTTATAGGATAATTCAACTTTTCCACAGATAAGCATGGAAAATTTGAATAACTATCTGGAGACGCTTCTCTTTCCTTTGAGTATAGCAAGAAGGAACACAGGCAGTTTAGACCAGATACCTACATTTTAAAAAGCTAAAGTGAGATGAACATGATTTGGAGAGACAGCAACATAGTCCCTTAGGTTTTGTTTTCAATACGTCTTCAAACAAAGAAATATTTGAATGACTGACTGCTCTGGAGTTGCAGCAGACAAAATTGCTATTGAAAATACTCTTCATGATTCATCACTGAAACACCATACCAAGTTGTTAGATGCTAGATACTCTGTTTAAGATGAGCCATAAAATGCAGCCAATGATCTCTTATGCACAATAAAAATCCCATGTCCCCCTTCACAACAGAAATAGTGGAGATATCCCCAGTGGATTGGGTTTCTTCCAGCTAAACAATTACATACTACATGCTACCTTTTCCTGCACTGGAGAAGCCGCTGCTTGCATACCATTGCTGTGTTTTGGTTTACAGACTACACTTCAAGGTTAGGCTTCTTCACCATGTATGTCCAGCACTAAAATCTATGATCCAAGAGAAGACAGACAACTGTAGATTCAACCAAAAGTGTTTCTGTTTTCATATTCTACTAAAAGGTAAAAGTATTTAGTGATTCCTTGTGGAAAACATCTCCCAAATCCACTGGTCTCCTGGGTCTATATTACTGATGGCTTGACTTCAGTCATTTCTAAGAACTTTATTTCCTTCCCAACACCTTCAGAAGCATAACTGCTCTTGGATACATTCCCATCACAGGCCCCAGTGACATCTGCATCAATTAGTAGTTCTTTCACAGGCATGAATTTTGAAATTTTTGAAATCTGTTGTGCCTACAGGGAAATAAAAAGGGAGTATCTGGGAAGTGAGAGGAATATCATGAAGACTGTCAAGAAAGCCTTTGTACTTGGATTGCTTTTTTCTCCCTCTTCAAGTTGGTTAATGGAGATGAGTGGATTTTGCAAGGTCTGTTCTGGGATCTACAGCTGAAAGGAACTCTCCTAGAAATGTCACTCAGTCATTAAGGACTCCAATTCTCCCTTGTCTCAAATGTTATAAAATTAATATAGGTTTTAGCCATTTCCTAAATGTGTTCATCCATTATTTAAGATTCTAAAATGATTATAAGGTTGGACAGAGTTTTTCTTTGGCTTCTGGCTCTAGAAAACTGAAATACCACTGTATAATTTGAAAATCAGCTGTTCTGATACATCAACCCCAGGCATATGTCAATCTTTAAATAATATATCAAGGATCTCAGAATAAAATCTCTTAATAATTTAACCATTAGCCCAGAATCTTTTATTGTATCAGCCCTGAGAAGAAGGACTTGGGAGTTCTTGTGGATGAGAAGCTCAACATGAGCTGGTAGTGTGAGCCAGCAGCCCAGAAAGCCAACTGTAGCCTGGGCTGCATGAAAAGAAGAATGACCAGCAGGGCATGGGAGGTGATTCTGCCCCTCTACTCTGCACTTGTGAGACCCCACCTGGAGTACTGTGTCCAGCTCTGGAATCCTCAACATAGAAAGGCCATGGAACTGTTGGAACGGGTCCAGCGGAGAGCCACAAAGATGACTAGAGGGATGGAGCACCTCTCTTACAAAGTCAGGCTGAGGGAGCTGGGGCTGTTCAGCCTGGAGAAGAGAAGGCTCCATGGAAACCTTATTGCTGCCTTCCAGTATCTGAAGGGAGCCTAGAGGAGAGAAGGAGAGGGACTCTTTGTAAGGGGGTGTAGTGATAGAACAAGGGGTTATGGTTTTAAATGGGAAGAGGGGAGATTTAGATTGGATATTAGGAAAAAATTATTTCCTGTGAGGGTGGAGAGTCACTGGAAGAAGTTGCCCAGAGATGTGGCTGCCCCATCCCTGTAAATGTTCAAGGCCAGGCTTGATGGGGCTTTGAGCAACCTGTTCTAGTGGGAGGTGTCCCTGCCCATGTCAGGGGGGTTGGAACTGAATGATCTTTAAGGTCACTTCCAACTCTAACCATTCTGTGATTTTATGATCTACCAAAAAGAGATAATAGCAAGATGGATGTTCAGATACACCTTTTACCCACTGATGTTAAAGGTACCTGAATGGATATAAACTGTGGGTAACAAGCATTCTGTTGACTGGTGGCAGTTTAACACAAAGGAGTCTGGTTACAAGGCAAAAAAAACCCAGACCAGATTAGTGAGGAAATCACAGACAGGGGAATAAGAAAATTTGGGCTGTGTTGCCAGTCCTGTCACTGGCCTGTTTTCAAACCTTCACCAATTCCTATTTTCTTTCTTTTTCCTTACACAATTTCTCTATTTTGGTAGCAGAACAGAATCAAAGAGACCAGTTTCATGCCTACGAGCAAAGACTGCTCCTTCAGCTGATTTTACTTGTCTAACATAAAATGAACATGTAGTCTTGGAGAAAGGGACCAGACAGTTGAACGGACCTTCTTCAGTTCCATCTCCTGCTGTGGGCCCATGAGTTTTACATTGCTGGCTACATTGTCATTCATCTTCAACAGAGGAGTGGAGAAAAAAAATTACCTCCTACTCCACCTCCCACTAGATCCTCTTCATGCACATTTATCTCCCTGTGTGGTTACTAGAGGGCTGTGTGTAGCAGCAATCTACCAGCCACTCAGTTGTCACAGAAGACAGAACTTCAGCTGCCTATTACCAAACACATGACTTAGGCTCCTAAACCAAGGAGCAATTTCAGGCTCTGCAACTCAATTGTCCATGCAAAATGTTTTATGTTTCACTTTTTCTTTTTTTTTAAAGGAAAAAAAAAAAAAAAAAGAAAAAAGAAAAAAAAAAAGAAAGAAAAAGGCCTGGCTTAGAAATCTAATTTTATGAACTTTCTTTTGGGTGTTTCCTATTGGATCATAGAGTGAAATTATCCAGCATGCAGGCCTTGGTGTCTCCCTTTCACTTCACCACCCTAAGTCTGTTGAAAGGACAGGCGGCAAACAAGTTAGGTGTACAGCACAATCCCACCAACAGTTATAGCAACTCCATTAAGGCAGCAGTGAACTGGATCATGATGTAAGAAACAGCAGTAAGAGAGAAACTTCTCATGATAGCTTCACTGCCAAAGCAAACAAGTCTTAAGATTGCCCTTTCAGTCACAGGTAACAGTGAACACAGCAATGTTTTTGAAACATCAGCATCAAGAAGCCAGAGACAGCAAGGGAACCATAACACCAACATATATTCACAAAAGGAAAAAATTTCTTTCCATAAGAAGCTCATTGTTCTGCTGTATGCAAATCAGTGACTATGCCAAGTTATATTTATATTTGTTTATTTCTATTTAAATTTATGTTTATATTCTTACCTGTTTGGATTTCATTTTTTTAAAACTCGAGAGCTCATTCAAGCCTGAAGTGAAATGTTTCATTTCAGATTCAAGCTTCTTTTGGAATGAAAGTGGAAGTCTGAAGCAGAACACTTCATCTTGACTCAAAGTGGTTTAGTGCTCCCTGAATGGCTTTTGCTGCTTTTTACATCTGAAGCTGCTAAAACTGAGACAACTGAGAAAAAATATTTTAGTGTTGACAAAGCCCCATCTTTTCTT
>VZRU01011994.1:737772-751136 GCA_013398155.1 Pedionomus torquatus | reverse complement strand
TTCAATTAATCGATACTGGCTTGTTTTGTTAGGATTGCACACAGCTATCAAGGTCTGTCCACACAAACCTGAGAAAAAATCATTCCCATTGCTCAGCTGTATATCTGGAATTTGAGGTTAATGTGGACACCACGAAAAATTACTTGAAAACTTTTCCTCAGCAGCCACAGAGGCTCTTCTGTATCTTCAGAAATTGTTAACTTGCTTCTTGCAGGATGTGTAACAGCAATTCAACCATTTCCAAAACAAGTCTTCTTTCTTTAGGGGCCACTCTATCTTGTCAACACAGGATCTCAGTTTTATCCTTCAAGAATGAAACTAAAGAGGCAACCACTTTTTAAACTCCCTTGTTTCAGCACAGAGACCACTGACTGGTTAGGTCCCAGTGGTGGTTTCTACCATTCTCTAGGAGGCTCTAAGCCAGCTCAGTAAGGCCTGACAAGAGCGCTGAAAGATCTAGTAGCAAATTGTCAACCAACAATTAATTTCTAGGTGTGAGGGATCCCAAAAGATGCAAAGAGTTACAGGAGTCTTTCTAACCATAGTCAGAAGCATCATCTGTTTTTCCCTTATCAAATAGCTGATTGCTTGTTCGTAATAGCTGCTTATTTTTCTGTATTGATTAAAATCAGCAGACGCAGTAGGTTCTGGAAAGGGAATAATTGAACAGTTTGTGAAATAAAGTCTGAAGGCTCACAAAGTCCCTCAAGCAATGGTTCCATTGGAGCAAATTTACCAGTGCTGAAACTGTCTTCTTAATTTGTGCTTGAATAAATCTATCCAAAAGTGACACGAAAAGACTAAATAATGGTTGGTGCAGAGCAAATGCAGTAGACAAAACTCTCCCACAGCTAAACACAGAAGTACCTTTGGACACCAGGGGGATTAATTGTGCAGATGGTAAATTGTCTGACACGTATGCAAGCTGACAAGAGTTTTCAACTTTCTATTATTGTACTAAATAGTTTTCTATTTAATGCAAGATTTCTGTCTGTGAGCTTGGCTTTATATTATTATTTGTTACAGGGCTACTATCAGCTTCAGGGCTAAAGTGCTTCTGAGACTGAAAAGTGCCATTTACAGTTACTGGTTGAAAGAGAGAAGATAAAATTAGAATCTGAGATAATTTCACTTGTTCAGGTGAAGTCACAAATCAGCCCTAGAGGCAGATACTCTGGAACCAAATCGACCAACAGAAATGTTACTGAACTGCTCTTCGATCATAATTTCACTGCAGTCAGTACTGTAAACACCAAGAACACAGATGGTAAAGCATCAGTATCAGCAGCGAACACTGCCTGTGAGCTATTGGAAACACTCATTTTCTCACTCCTCCTTCCACCCTGGTGTAACTCGCTGCCACAAAGCTGCCACAAGCCTGCAGGAGGGGAACCAAACTCACAACAAAAGCCTAGGGAGACTGTCCCTAACCACAGAACGGGAGAGGGCTTGCCGCATCCTAAAATCCAGGTCAAAAAGGGGAATTATTTCTATTTTTCACTTGTAAAGAGGCCAGCTCTTTGGGGAGAGGCAGATTGGACAAACACGTTGTAAGACACAGCTGCAGTGAACCATCAGACAGTGAGTTCCCAGGAGCTCTGGAGGCAGATACGAATGGGAACCTCAGAGGATAAAATGCAGCTTTGGGAGATGGACGCTGCTAAGAGCTGCTGTAAATGTGAACCACGACCTTGTATCTGTTATGAGGCTCTTCTGTTGATCTCATAGCTGTTGAGATGCCTTGTTCTCCCCTTTAAGACGGAAGAGAAATGCTCTCTATTTTCAATTTGAAGTCACTTTGACCTCAAAATGGTCAATGCACCCTTCAAAAGCCAAGCTCGTCACTCACTCAGCAATGTTCTTTCCTTTCATCCTACATGGAAAAAAAGAGCTTGGACTGTTTGTCCTGAAGCTTAAAAAAAAATAAGTAGGACTGGCATCCCAGCACCACTTGCTTGGTTAACTTGCTTGGTAAAAAGGATTTCATAGCATGACATACAAGCAGTAACAGGTCTTAATCTTACTCAGCCTAGAAAGTGTGAATAATGTCAGCCAAACATTTATGAATCCAATCAAAATTAGCCTAGAAACAGCAGTCTGTTATCTGCTTGCCAGTAAATCTACTCTTTGAACAGAAAATAAATCACTGTGGTAATGGTACCATATTTTTTGCCATTTTTTGTTACAAAATTTCCTTTCCACAGAGAAATAGGTTCACTGTTGAAGATAAAACAAGTTTGCAGCAGGTATTGCAAAATATACGCTGTGGGCTGACAGCCAAAGCTGCCTCCTCAAGCAGATAAATGCACCTTAGCACAAGCAGCAACACTAGAGTTCATTTAAGGACCCAACAAAATAACTGACCAGAGACAGAGAGTACATTTCAAAAGGAAAGGTGAAATGTCGTTTCACATCATCGTACAAAATGCCCACAGGAAAACAAATGGGCCACCAGGGTACTTCTCACAGTTTTCTTCTCCTGGCAGTGTGTAGAAACGGTGTTGGAGGCATGACATCGATAACCAAGCTTATGCCCCATTAGTTGGTTGCCATTGACTGGCTTGAACTAATCAGCCTCTGAACCCAGAGTATAAACATGCACTTGGCCTCTGCACAAAAATGAGTAAAAATTGGCATATGTTCAGGTGAGAGTTCTGCTATGGCACTTTAAAGTAGAAAGGGCGAGATTAATCTAGATGCAACCCTACCGGGTTGTGACTCTTGTCTAGCAACTTCTTACCCATCATTTTCCACAGTGTCTATGTTTAGGATATGTTGCTTCCTTTTAAAGCCAGCGTTTTGCTTTATGGATGTGTTTTCAGGTGTGAAGGGGAGGAGATGGAGCAAAGGGAGTTCCTTGCCACTACTAAACAGAATCTACTATCTTTGGCTCAGTTTTTTGTTTTAGTGGGATTATTCTTCTCAACAATGCAGCCATAAATGAAACAGCTATACAAATAGGACAACACATTGCACTTCTGAGACCAAAATGAGCAGCAGAAGGGGATTTATCTCAGGCTGGAGAGGTTTTGTTGCTGGGGGAAACAACACACGTTTCAGTATCTAGATGTTATGTGGGGATTTTTTTCAAAATGCTACTCCACATGCTGTAGATCCACTCATCCTTTACGGCAGTGTGCTAGCAACAAAGCCTACTGCTTTCAGCAAGAGTGAAGCTTATGCTGATGCAAACTTTTCGGATCCACTCATTAATCTAGCATCTGGAAGCCTGTTAATCAGAGCTGCAAGGTTACTTTAACACTCCCCGTGGTTTAGGCTCCTCGGCAAGACTTTCCATTTTGTGAAACAATTAGTTACTGACTGTGTTAAAAAGAGAAAGAAGCTGAAATTTGTTACTGATTGCACTCTCAGCAGTCACCCATTTATAAAGAAATGCACCTGGAAATCGCTTGTCTGAAGTGCACTGTAATGAAGGTACTGAGACACCTATTACAGCTCCCTTCAGTCACAACTTGTGCTTAATTTTGAAGGTTATTGAACAGACCATTTAAGACAACGTCAACACTAATCTTAAAAATCTTTAGATTCTTCATCTTGAATGCCAGCAGGCTCGTTTGAGCCTGAGAAAGTACTGAGATCACTTATAATCTCCTGAGAATGGACAAAAAAAAAAACCCATGCTCATTCTTCCAAAGCAGCCTTTAACTACAAGGCTAATCAAATCTAAAAAGGCAGACTAAGGACTGTCCCTGGTTGTTACTCTAGTATGATATATAAGAGTGGTCTAAGAAACAATGAGAAAATGAAGGTTGATTTTTCTGGAGCCAAACTGAAATTAGGATTTGTGGGCTAATCTAAGCAAGACAGAGAAGTTGAGTGCCGCAGAGGGAATTTTCCCCTGAAGACATTTCCCAGATGCATTTGGGCTTTCTTAAATAAAAAAGATTTTTTTTTTCTTTTGACTTAGTAGACATTCACTCCTGTCCTGATCCAGTGATTTCAGGGGTACCTTCAGACACCTTGCTGCCCTAGGACACAAGTGGTCTCAGAAAGGGCCAGCATTTCTTCACCTTTACATTTGATTACAGACATATATTTTGGGAAACAGAGAAAGTGTGCTCCTAACTCAAACAAATTAGTACAGCAAGAATGGGTTATTTTGTGAAAAACCCAGCACTGCCAAGAAAAGAAGAAAGTGTAATCATGAAATACATTCTTGTAAATCTTCCTGAATCAAAAAAAAAAAAAAAAAAAAAAAAAAAAAAAAATCTTAGGCCCAATCCCCAGCCATTCCTAAAGCGAAGTATCTCCTGAGACAAATGGTTGCAGCACACAATTTCCCCAAAGCTACTGTCTCCAGCTTTTGCATCAAGCCTTCTTATCTACTGGCAATTCGGGCACTTAAAGCAAAAGTGTTCAGAGAACAGCTTTGAATAAGTTCTGGTCACATTCCTCTGCTTCATCACTCTTCATTTTCTTTCCTCTGGCTGCTTGTGCCTGGTCCTGAGAGAAAATCCATTGTCATATGAAACTGCCACTTGAGAAAGATTTTTGAGGGGAAGGCAAGGCCCTGGGACAATTAGAGATTTTTTAAGAAGTAGAAATAAACACTGATATAAAAATATTTTTACAGAGAGGGTAAGTTTCAAGGCCAGGCTGGATGGGGCTTTGAGCAACCTGCTCTAGTGGGAGGTAACCCTGCCCATGGCAGGGAGGGTTGGCATTCAATGACCTTTAACTTTCCTTCCAACCCGAACCATTCTATGAATCTATGATTCTATGGAATTTTAAATGCAAAATACATTTTCAATAGATGAGCAAATGTTGCCTTATTCTAGCACTCTTATTTTTGAGGAGAAAGATACAAAAACCTCTTTTTTTATCAGAAATAATGAAAACTACTTGTCCTCTTGTCAATTTTATATCTAAACATCAGAATTTTCTCTGTGATTTGTTAGCTTGCAGGGAATGCACCAGAATAAGAAAAATTCTTTGCACTGTGGAGAAATGCATAGTGCTATATACTTTGTCAATCACTTCAAACTATGGAATTAAGCTTGCAAAAAAAATACAGAGTAGGTATCCTAGCAAAAATGGAGAAGGGAAGGTGCATCAAGGACCCCTCCGCACAGAAAGCAAACAGAGGGAAAACAGACAATAAACACTTCCTGGTTCCTGTGTGTTGATATTTATCAATTTAAATTTGAGTTTTATGTGATCAGCAAACATTATTTAGTTACTTATCTTTCTCTTTTAGAAAATTATATTTGGCCATTTTGCCAAGAAGGATCATTTGTAAATCACCAGTACTTAGTCTTCCAGGGGACACTTCAGTTTCTTTTTGTTAACCATATTAAATGTGAGTTGGAGGATTTTTTTAAGAAGCCAGTAGTTACTAAAGGCCTCATAGTGATTGACAGAAAAAAGTGTAGTCTTCTCACTTTCATGATTTATCCCCAAACAGCAGCTAGAACCATGCAGCCACTCACTCACTCCCCTCCATTCAGGCAGGGGGGAGAATTGGAAGAGTAAAAGTGAGAAAAAACTCATGGGTTGAGATAAAGACAGTTTCACAGGTAGCCCAAAAGCCATGCATGCAAACAAATCAAAGCAATAAACTCATTCATTGCTTCCCATCATCAGGCAGGTGTTCAGCCAGCCCCAGGAAAGCAGGGCTCCATCATGTGAAAAAGTTACTTGGGAAGACAAATGCCATCACTCCTGAAGTCCCCCCACTTCCTTCTTCTTCCCCCAGCTTTATACACTGAGTGTGACATCATATAGTAATATCTCTTTGGCAAGCTGGGGTCAGGTCTCCAGGCTGTGTCTCCTCCCAGCTTCTTGTTTGCCCCCAGCCTACTCACTGGCAGTGATTGCCTAGCAACAACTAAAAACACCAGTGCACTATCAAAAGTATTCCTTATCCCAAATACAACTATGCCAGTTATTAGTAAAAAAGTTAACTCTGTCCTAGCTGAAGCCATGACACTCACTTGTCCTCAGACATATATAATACAGCCATGAAGATGTAAGCCAGCTGACTCAAACTAAATCCTGTTACCGTCACTGGGAAGAAGCCAAGGTAATCAGATCCATCTGCCTCGTTTTAGGACAAAATGAGTCGCACCCTATAATTTGCAGTTACCCTGCACTGAGTGCAAAGGAAGCCAAAACAACTAGCTCAGATGTATATGCCTACATCTGGTCAAATGAATCCCTGTAAAATAGTTGCATGAGATCAGCAGACAGAAATTACTCCCAAATCCTGTACTGAGATTAATGAAGAATGGTAATATTTCTACCTATGTGTAAGGAGACTATAAGGGGAGTATTATATTATATGCTCAAAATTTACAGGAAGGTTACTGTTTTTTATTAAAATCTAGAGGACAATAATCCATTTTGCAGCCTCTGCCTCTTTTTTCTTCATATATATTTGCAACCCAAAACCAGACATAGTCTTTCCTGCGTCTTTCATCTCCCTGTGGTGTTGTTCTTCCTTTGCTATAGTCTATTATGGACAAATGGTGGTTAGAGAGGTCTTCAAAGCTAACCAGAAACACATACAGAGGCCAGAGAGGGCCCTGGGAAAGTTGTCTTGCACATATTTAACAGCAGAGCAGGGCTGCCATCCCCATTGTCTGACAGTTTAAATTGAGGAATTTAACTCCCTGACTGAGTATATGCCAAAGGCAAGGGGTTTGCCAAGCTCCACCCAAGATATAGGGGAAAATACACAGAAGGGACATTTCCCTACCACTTCAGATGTCTCCTTGCTAGGCATTTCAGCTGGGAATTGGTACATCATTTGGATGAGACACACACATGCCTTTGGGTGGCAAAATCAGCTCATCTAAACTGGTGCTGAGTCACAGAGAAGTAACATGACTTTCCTAGGGCTCCACACGCTTCCTCTAGTCGCTTACTCAGTGCTGACTGTGGAGTGAGGTACTGGATGTAATCCCCAACTCTCCACGAGAGCATCAGGATGTTGAAACCTCGGTAGGCCCACACCATGTAGTTTTATGACCTGTAGTTTCTTGCTTACTATACCATCCTGCACTACCTCTACAGAAGTGTAATTAAAAGTGATTTCTTCTACAGGTATACCACGTGCAGCCAAAACATGAGGCCAATTCTATGCCCTGCTTCATCTTTTCCCACAGGTATTTTGTAGAAAAACAACAGCTAACCTAGGTCTACGGCAGTGGGTAAGTCTTATTTCGAGAATGTGTGTTTGGCACAATTTTTATAGAGATTCTAAGCCAAGCTAAGATTCTTGAGTGTGCTGAGCCATTAATGTCTTCATCTTTTGGTTTTAGTACTCTACAGTCATAGCAGATGTTTAGAAAATTGTGTTCATAGGATTGGATCCGTTGCATCTGCTTCTTCTGATACATGCTGCTTTTCTAGCTCATTGCACTCTCTTTAAATTAAAAGAAAAGGCAAGAAATCTGATCTTGTGCTTGACATTAAGCAGAGGAGGAAAAAGGAAAAAAAAAAAAATTATATACTTAATAGGAACTTGTTTGTAAACCAGAACAAGAATCGGAGTGAAAAAGCTGCTCAGGTTCTCCGAATGACCATTGCCCATCCCTGCCAGTGACTAAAAAAACCCATCTCATTAAGGAGAATACGTCTTCTTAAATAGTGGTTGGAATTAACATCCTCACAGAACAGTTATCATAGGAAGCAGGGTGGCCAAGTCAGCAGCAGCAGTGTACTGTCAGCTGCATTGTCTACAGCCTCTTTTATGGCTTTGTCGTCTGGGCTTCATTTTGGCTAACTGTAAAAAAGAAAGTATGATGACCATTCTTACCCCTGCTGTTAAAGCACTTTGTTATTACTTGGTAATAATGATTTGTAAAAGAGCTAGCTGTCATTATTAACTTGTATCCTGCAATCACATTCTGCATACATCCATTTCCCAGCTCTCCGTTTTACCATTTTGGGACAAGTTTGCCTTGAAGCAAGGAAGACCAAAGAACTTGCTATCTTGACTTGTTCTGTACAAATTGGTTATACTGTAGCTACTTCTTGTGCAGCTAAGAGCATACCAGTAGTCAGTCACAATTCTTTTATCATTTGGAAACCACATATCAGAGGAACTTTGACGTCTCTTCATACAGGAGTAATCCAGAGTTCTGCTGGGCCAGGACTCATCACTTAGTAAGCCATTTCAAAGATACGCACCCTGGATCTTTAAACTATGCCCTTTTGGCTTCAATGTATCCCATGTAATATGGGACACCTAAGATGCTGACTTGCCCTTTAAAGGTACCTGTCTCTCTCCATGAGCTACGGTTCAATGCACTTTTTACTTAGCTTTATGTTTTATCTACATATTGGAAAGGAAGATCACTAGGAGTCTGTAGTCATTGATCTGTAAGTAAAACCAAACAAGATGGGGCTTAGACTGGAAATATAAAGCATTGCAGTCAAAATATATACAACAGGTTCCTATCAAGAGATATGTAATGGATGACTTTTGGTTCCAGAGTTACCAGATTGTTTCAGAGTCATTCCTAGATTTTAAAACTTAGGTGCCTATTATAAAACATTTATGTATACTTTGTCCATATAATTGGAGAATCAGAGGCAGCTTTATGGAATAATTCCTTCTACTGTCTCAGAAAACTTCCTTAAAATGAGGTGGATAGCTCTCTGGAGTTCACGTTATCTTTTTTTCTCTCTCTCTTGTCTACAAAGGAAACCTAAGAAAGGTACTCAGTTGCTCACATGTATGTATTTCATGCCATTTCAGGAACCCTAGAGTGTCTAAGACATTCATAAGGGACTGGCAGTTATGGCACACGATCTACAGGTGTTCTTCTGTCACAGTAGAGAGAGACAAGTGGAATATCTTAGATCAGCTCAGATCACAAAAAAGACATTGTATGTGAGCAGGTGAGAGCACCCTACATGAATGATTAGCTTGGACTAGACTTCTACCTTTAGATGGATAAATCTGAGCATGGCTAATCTTGCATTCAGTGCTCAGTTTAAGTGGCTTGGGCTGGACTTTGTTCTCATGCAGTCTAGTGTAATTTGAAATTCTTTAGAGTATCCTGTCTCGACACCAGTTGCCACTCCAGGACAGAGATCTTACATAGGTACAGCATCATGTCTACCAGTCAGTATATCTAGTTACACTAGGCACCTATTTGTTGGCAACTAACTGAAGTCAATGTCTACATTGTCCCAGGTCAAGAGATTTCAGGCCAATCAAATTTGGTTCTGTTTCAAAATAGCCAGACATTAAAACCAGACACCTATTCTGCTTACAACCCTACAAGATTTCCTATTGTATTCCCTCTTTCAACACTGAGAGTATCTGTGTATCTATTTCTGCCAAAACCTGTAAAAAACTATATTTTTACATTTGCTTGCTGAAATTCCAAATGTTTTTTTGATGCATTGTGCTTTCTAAGCTGTGATTCAGCATGAAATATAAGGACATAAGTATACTCAGATCAAAAAAGCAGCAAGTGATCCCAAGCACCTTTTTAAAGCGATTATATAATATTATGAGATTATTAATTTATGTATAAATGTAAGCAGAGACTGAAAGCACAGACTTCCCAAAAATTAATAACAAGAGAAAAGGAATGCTGTTTACAAGAGCCATGCTGTGGCTGAGGTAACAGAAACGAAGACCCAAGCAAGGAACAAAGAGCAAAATGTTGAAGCAGAAGAAGTTTAAAGGTGTATAAATGGCTAGGTGGCAGAAAGTATCAATGTAAGCATCTCCTGTAGCAAAGAGGTTATATCCACTTATAGGGAGAGCCAGGACTGTCCATAGTAAATTACATAGAAGACAGGAATAACCGTTGGCACCAATCTGGCATGTCACTGGAGTCTGGTTGAGGCTTAAGTGAATAACAGGCTTGAGTTACACACTTACCTTATGATCATCATTTGGGAAATGCCACTGAAACACATTTATGGTTATTGGAATTCAAAAGCAAGAAAAGCATAGTTCAAAAAGCACTCTTAAAAATGTCACACATACTTATTATTGATAGTCACACAAAGTTCATAACTAAGAGTACAAGTTCATATCTAAGAGTACACCTTTTGTCAGTGTCTGGCACTTAGATGTTGAAGTCACCAGAATTGCACTGGAAATCGAGAAAGTTTATCCCCCAAAATAATTCGTAGATCTGTCTAGTCCACAGAATGAAGTAAGGTTATTCAAAAGTGCAAAATTTATTAAGAAAAACAGAAAACCAAATTCCTATTTGGAAGATGACTAAGCTTAACACAGCTTCCCTCAATAAAATATCTCAGTCTGTCTTTTCTGATGCCTAGTCACAAGTTACATAGACCTGATACTACCCACAGTCAGTCTGCCCTAGTCCCATGAAGTCAAACTATTGCAATAAATTCAAGATCATGGTTGCAAATGTGAGTATGTGACTATCATGAGATAAAGATGAGGAGTGGCCTTTATAAGTGAGAATCATTTATTAGAAAAAAAAGAAGGATGATCTATAGCATAAAGAGATAGTTTTCACAATTATCAACTTCAAATTTTGTTTTTGTTGTTTACCAGGGTCCAAATGCCTTTTTTTTTTTTCTTATTTTTTCTACAGCATCAGAGACATCTAGTGGCTGAAAAGAGTAAAAGAAGGGCATATCCTGACAGGTCCTACTCCTCCCTGAAATCCAGAAAAGTTAGGCCAGTCACTCAATCAGATAGAGCTGAGGAAAACACTTTTCCTTCTGCTTTTGCTGCTTCCAAAATATGTATCGGGGAAAAGAGAACAGAGGTGGATGAATGATGGTACAAGGTACATGTGGGCATGGGAATGGGAGTACTAAGAGATCCTGGAATCTTAGTCTGGAGTACAAAGCAACTCAACTGAGCCCTCTGAAATGTGCACAGGACAGACCCTGTCCTGAATCTTGTGGGGGGAAAAGAAAAAAAAAAAAGGAAGGGGTATTTTTTTCACAGCCCTTGGAATTGCCAATGTAGAACATGATTAGAAATATAACTCAGCTCATCAGTTTTTACATGGAAATCAAAACGGTTTCTGGAAAAACCAAGCAGATAATCTCATGCCTACTGCTGAGAAAATCACCCTGTTGCAAACTAAAAAGACCATAACAGGCTGGAATTCAACACTTGGCTGGACAAAATAGGACAGTTTTCTCTCTACTGCAATTCTGTTGAAATCTGGGAGTTATACAGCAGATCAGTTTGGCCCAGTGTATTTCAATAATAACACATTAGTTCCTGCTTAAAAAAAGCCCCAAAACATATAGTTCAAATCTTGACTTCTATTATCCGTAGTTAAGATTTTCTCTTAAAAATGAGTTTCCATTCCAGTGCACTTGTGATTCATGATTCCTAAGGCAAACCAGAGTTTACAGAGGTGTGGTGCACACCTCCATCTTATCGTTAAAAGAAAGAGGCCCAATGAGATATACAAGGTGCTCATCACTCCTGTAGCATAGATCAAATCTACAGACTCCCCAGGTGGTTTTGCTATTTAAAGCACTAGTACATATGGAGACTGTATAGAAAATAAGAGAGTTCATAAATATAAGTACATGCTTCTATACATATTCCTTTAGGCAGTTATGTGCAATCCATTGGAATGAGGCCAGGCTGGATGGGCTGTAAGCAACCTGGTCTGATGAGACGTGTCCCTGCCCATGGCAGGGTGGTTGGAACTCAATGATCTTTAAGATCCTTTCCAATTCTAACCATTCTATGATTCTATGATCTGTTTTCTCATGCTGTGTATAAGTTGTACAAACGTGTATGGATCGTGACAGAGGGTGGACCATGTGTTCCCTGGAGTCCTTTTGGGGAGAAAAGATAAAATTCCCAAACACTATCTGGGGATGCTGAACCAGAAGAAACCTTACTGATTCCAGGTAAGTCATGGAAGACACAGGAGAGGAGAGATTGAGCCATAAGGGAGACTGCAGTATCAGAAAATCATAAACCACTGAAAAGCTTGCGGGGGAAATAACTCTACCAAGACTCAGAGGAGATCATAGAATCATAGAATCCTCCAGGCTGGAAGGGACTTCCAAAGGTCATCTAGTCCAACCTCCCCGCAGTCACAGGGACACCCTCAACTAGACCAGGTTGCCCAGGGCTTCNTAGCAGAGGTGCTCCAGCCCTTCGATCATCTTTGTGGCCCTCCTCTGGACCCACTCCATCAGGTCCATATCCTTCCAATACTGAGGGCTCCAGACCTGCACACAGGACTCCAGGTGGGGTCTCACCAGAGCAAAGTGGCAGAATCTCCTCTCTGGATCTGCTGGCAACACTTCTTTTGATGCAGCCCAGGATGCGATTGGTTTTCTGGGCTGCAAGTGTGCACTGCCTCCTCATGTCCAGCCTCTTGTCCATCATTACTCCCAAGTCCCTATCTTCTGCCCTGCTTTCCAGTAATTCGTCCCCCAGTCTGTACTGATAATGAGGGTTGTTCCGGCCCAGGTGCAAAACCCTGCACATGGGATGAGATGGAAAGCAAGGGTTTTTTTGATAGATCAGTCTCATAGTTTGTTCCAAAATAAACCCAGACATTGAAGATTCAAAGCCATCCATGTGGCCTTGGTATGTGCTACTTAAGGATACAGTGAGGGCTGATGTATTTCCATAGTGTTGTACACAATTGGACCTAGTTCTGCCATATGTACTGCAACGCAGAGAGGGATGAACACAAGGCAGCCCACTTCTCCCAGCATAAGCAGACAGTTGTGCAAGAGAAGAACTCTGAGACTCTTTCAGCCTCTCTGATTAAGGTTTAGGCATGTACATTATCTGTGCTTTCCAGAGAATAGAGGATAAAATTGCCCTTGGCAGTTTTCCCTTCTTCATGCACACCGGAGCAAGTCAAGCCTGTAAGCCTATGTATAAACTGTAGACTGATTTGATATATTGAATCTACAGATTAGTAATGACTTCTAAGTTTTTTAATTAATTAGAAATGTAACGGGGTCTTTCCTAGCCCAGGTGCCTTGTTTATTACTTCTACAACTGAGGTTTTTCTTTCATCTACTCAAATTATCCTCTAATTGTCTCAGCCTGATTACACAGAAGCATTTGGTGCAGGTTATCAAATGCAACATATCAGGTATCTATTCACTCTACAGAGCAGCCTTCCAGTGGCAAAGCTGCAGCAGCCCTCATTCAGAAAGTGTTAAAAAGAATCACTTGGCTCTGGCACCACCATGGATGTCTCAATCTGCTTCTTCCTTTTTTTTTTTTTAAACGCCTCTGTGTTCCTGTCAATACTGTTACTACCTCTCCATAATAACCATTATGTTCTGTCATGTCAGTTATCCAGAGCACCTGCTAAGCTGACCCATCATACAGTAACACTGAGCCACTTCCTGATTTTGTGGCTGATGACCAAGATGCTCCAATTGATTTTTTTTTT
>VZRU01011994.1:646060-737741 GCA_013398155.1 Pedionomus torquatus | reverse complement strand
TTTTTTTTTTTTTTTTTTTTTTTATTAATTCCCGGCAAGATCAATGCACAGCTGAAATTCAGCGCCAGGACGCGGCTCTCTTCATCAATGTAATCAGATAACTGGCTGCAGCATGCAGGAGACACAAGGGCAGCAAACAAAGAATAGGTGGAATTTGAGATAAGGTACGTATTGTGCTGAAAAATGCTTCTGTCAACTAAGAGACTTTGAGTTTACTACACATTGCTGCCTCCTTCAAACCAATGTTCTCACTTCCTACAGGAATTGTATCTCTGTTCATGTACTAAGCAATTTAATTTCTGCGCTGGTCCGTACCTGCATAAGGACTTATCTCATTTATCTATACCTGGGGACACATTTTGACTATATATATGTAGAAACTTACAGATACATGATGCAACATAACAAAGTACCTTACCCCTTATCTTGATCTCTTGATAAAAGTTCCTTCTCTCCGGTGTCTTCACTTTATCTGTTGTGCTTTGAATCTACCTGAGGTACTGCAGGAGACAGAATCAACACTTTTCTACCTGACTCAATTAAGTGGCAAAATTGCAAAGAGATGATGATGACCCTGGTTATTCCTATGTTAAAAGAGTAAACAGGATGAGCACACAGCTTCAGGCACTGGCACATGATCATCCCTGCCAGCTAACTGCTGCTAAGCTTCTTGGCATGATCATGGTCCACATCCATGCTTCCAGGCCATCCGTGAGGTCAGTGAGGGATGACATAGACCAAACCAGTAATAGAATCATAGAATCACAGAATGGTTAGAGTTGGAAGGGACCTTGAAGATCATCAAGTTCCAACCACCCTGCCATGGGCAGGGACACCTCCCACTAGACCAGGTTGCTCAAAGCCCCATCCAGCCTGGCCTTGAACACTTCCAGGGATGGGGCAGCCACAACTTCTCTGGGCAACCTGTTCCAGTGCCTCACCACCCTCACAGGAAAGAATTTTTTCCTGATATCCAATCTAAATCTCCCCTCTTCCAGTTTAAAACCATTACCATTAATAGTTCCCACTCACTTAAATATATGGAAAAAGTCGCTCCTCTAGGAGAAAGAATTAAGTCATGCTGGTGTGAGTTGCACTGTGCTGCTGAACCAGCCCTGGATTCTTTTATCTATTAAACTAGTATCCGTCCTGGTCAGCAAATAGTCCCTCCCTAGTCTGCCAGAAGTCTCAAACAGAACTTATGAAAGCAATAAGGGTGTTTTTCATTCAGCTTGAGGGCCCAAGGACCCTTTATAATTCATAACTTTATTTTCCTCTTGAATTTATTTGAAGAACAGGAGCAGCCATATAAATAGATTGATCAATTTTGAAAATATTGGTGTGCCTCCAGCATCTTTGGGCTACTTTCAAAGTTCACCCCTGCAGGTTTAGTGCTTGAAGGGAGATTGTACAATATCTGATGGTTTTGTAGCAAAGAAGGAATATACTAACTGTATTATGTAGCTTTTAATTGCTATGTTTTTCTTTTAAATAAGAGGGTATCACCCGCATCACCTTATTGAATGGCCGGCTCCAGAGAAACTATTCATCTGAAGTCCGTTGGCTACCACATGGCTACTAGTTTGCCCCTCAGCAAAATTAGCTATAAAATCAAAGCTTATTTCAAAAAACTGATAAGTCAAGCAGGCTGGCATAAAGAAATTTATACCATCTCCTAAGGCATGGTAACAATATTTTTGGCAAGTTTTCAATACTCTAGGTATCTGCCTAAGAAATCTATGCTGTGCTATTTATCACATCATTGCCCACCCTCTGTAACTGTGTTGTTCCAGATTATGTATCAGTAAAACCCTGTTGGGAATTCCCACATTTGCTTTGCTGAAATTTTCCATGTAGATGATAACACAGCCTATCTGCCGGTGTTACTAGGAAAATAAATCAGATCAGGTCTATCTCAGAAATAAATCAAGTACACCAGCTGACACTTACAAACCTCGCTGCTTTCATTAAAGGGCAGCAGGCTTTTCATTGCTTTTGCTTATTTTTGTTTCATTTTAAATTTTCTCATAAATGCTCTGTACTCGCTGTCTTCCAAATCCATTAGTCTCCCAGTTCTTTGATACAGAGTATATCTCCTCTGCAAAATCATACATGGAGCCCTTGGGTAATATATTTTTCAGCCTATATCATAATATTCTAATTACTGTCTAATGGCTCTTCCTAGAAAAAAAGAAAACATATAAAAGTGTAATTAAGCAAGCCATCCTAAGGCCATACCAACCCTAAGGCTTAACACAAAAATATTCCCATATATAGTGGCCGCTTTAAATTATCACCCAATGAGAATTAAAATGTAGCTTTAGAGAGAACCTAAGGTCATTAATCCTTGGGTACATGTCAGTTCCCATCATGAGAAAGGAATATAAATAACCATTCCACGGTTTATATTAGATTGCATACTGTATCGATATAAACAAGATACTTCTCTTCAAATGAAATGATAAATATGCTCATATGGTTTTCTCTTTAGCACACCTCAGCCTACAACACTCGCACACATCTCACAGAAACGATTTCCTGACAGATTATTTGAAGTGAAAAATATTAGCTCCAAGCTGCATTAAAGTGTGCCATTAATAGCTACAGAGCTTTTTCAGTAATCTAATGATTCCAACATTTTAAAATTCAATTTTCTGAAACTCTATGTTTGCAGTTTTGGATCGCCCACTTACATAATTTATTATTTTAAAATTATGTTTATACACATCAGATTGTCCATTCGTCAAGAGAAAAATAACATCGGGCATTGGGTGCTGGAGTTGAGAATTTTTTAACGCAAGAACGTTTCTCTTGTATATGGAAAATCACATTAAGAGTACTAAATCATCTTGTCTCTAGGAACACATATGAACTGTAAATGAATGAGGTAGGCAATTTTGCTTAATTAGAATCAATAGTATCATCCTTTAATTAAACAATATCGATTGCATTATGCAGAGGGCAGCCTAGCAGAGGATAGGTTTTAATGTGATTTCTGTTTGACTTGCAAAAATATGTCAAGGGTCAAGTTGAACTTGTACGTGGAATGTCCCATTCAAGGAGAGCAATCACTCTGAATTCATCTAGATCCCTTCCATAAAGTATACACGAGTCAAAATCCAATGTTAAATCTTTACAAAGAAAACAACAGGCTTTAGCTAAGAAAAATGTGAGGTTTTTTATATTCCTCCTGCAGAGGAACTTTGGAAAAGTACAACATCCTTTATTTTCCTGTTTCCAGTGTCAGGAAGATCAATAGAGGAGTGCATGGATCAGGAACCGCACTGCTTTTGCAACATCTCCCATGCACATACACAACATAGGATTTCATGTCAGTTCAATGTATGGTACGATGAGAAAACAAGTGATCTCCTGTGTCATAATTTTTTTTTAAGACCTGAGTGCAGTAGCTTCCAGCTATTATTGATATAAGAATGACACGCAGTCCCCAATGTTACCGTTTTCCTGTACACAGCCAAAGTGAAAGCAATCTCAGAACTGCAGAGTGCTGAACACTGAAAACGTATTAAGCCACCAATTAAGTGCTGAAACACACACCATTTCATGTCAATAACAGTGACAAGAGGAATGCTCTTTAGAAAACAGCCTATGCAACTCCCAGACATTGCTTTACAGTAACCGAACCATACATCATGAGCAAAGTAGCACAAAAAATGTGAAAAACTTACTCTATGCCTATCTAAGAAGCCCCAGCAGACTGAAATTTAGCTGAGCTGCCCATGACGGGGAAAAAAAGTGTAAGTATATATAAGCATGTTCCAGGAAATATTCAAACACCAAGGAAATTTTCATGTTTGAACATACACAGTCAGTAATCAGTAATTGCAGGTCTTTGCAGCAGCTACTTGTTTGCACACTGTAGTTCTTATCATTATTAGCCATTACTAAAATTTCAATTTCTACTCCAGATCAGACTAACATTATTTAAAAAGGAAAAAAAAAGAAAGATAAAAACATGTACAAAGAGGCAGCTCTGGTTCCCAAAAGTCCTTCTGGAAAAGAACTGGAGGGGGAAGGAAAAACTGACATGGAGAGATGGAAAGACTCCCAGCCTCAGAGTGGATTACAGATGAAAAGTCTTGCCATCTTCGAAGTCCCAGTTTAGTGCTCTGAGACCTGTTCCTCTCCTTTCTTTCTGGCATCAGGGACTAATATTGCAGATTTTTCTCTGGAAATACAGGTAGTTACACCACCAGTTAAATGTGAACATGTACTAGCTTCTCTCATTACAGCGCCCATGTCCGCTAACGGGCACATACGCACACACAAGCACAGACTTCCCCTCCTGGGGCACATCAAGAGTGGGGAACATGGAAGTGCAGAGCGTGGAGGCACGTAGACCCTTACATCTATGGAGCACATCTGGAGGATTGCCATGCATCAGCGTGGAAGACGCTATACAGGACAGTCCATCTGTGCAACACCCAATTGCCTTTCCCAGAGCATCAGCAGAAATGATAACACACGCACTCTCTGCGTGACTGGAATGTGGCTAAGCCTTCAGGGACTTTAAGAATGGGCACTCGCTGATAGAAAACATAAAGGCCAGTAGTTACTCCTGTCAATAAATGGGATAACAGTGCAACATTCTCTCCATCAGCAAAACAAAAAGGTAGTACGGGCATGATCATCAGTCCATCAGTGGAACAGCAAGGGCAACAGTGAACGAGGATACCTCCATTCATTTCCATATATTATATTGATTGGGAATAACATTTGGGTCAATTTTTCCTTTAGTCTTTTAAATGAAATTATATATTTATTCGATTGATCACATTCTAAGTAGTCCCCATTTCAAAGCTTCCCTTTCTGGGTTATTTTCCCCCAGCTATCATTAATACAATGCCAAGGCTAATGAAGCACTCAATAGAATATAAATACTAATGAGGTGTGCTGGACTCGCTACTTAGCAGGCCTGTAGGGAGAAGAGAATCGAACAGGTAAGAGGAGCCATGTAAATGCATTGCTGTGATGCATAGGACCGTTTGGAGGGTGCTTAGGTTTGGTTTTTTAACCCCCTCAGTCTTTCATATGCCTTTTTCTCTAGCTTCATTTTGTCCACATGAGCATTTAAGTCGATACAAGCCCAGTAGATTTCTAGGTAGAAACACCTAAAAAAAACTGAGTTGGTTGCACGGGAAAATGGATATTGCTCTTTTGCCAGTGTAGATCAGTCTTTCTCTACAATGACATGACCTGTTTAAGCCGAGTCCTCTCTTAACTGCTGAAAGCTAAGTGTATGGAGAGCTTGCTGATGCAATTGTGCCCCTTAGAGACCAGTATTTTCATGCCTTTTCCTGTCACATAGGAAAAGCCTTATGGAGTAACATCTGATATTTGTGGAAAGCCATCCCTCATGTACTGCTGTTTAATCTCGACTTGCTTTTAGATTCATAGAATTGTTTAGCTTGGAAAAGACCCTTAACATTACTGAGTTCAACCATAAACTTAACACACTTCCTGTCTGCATGGTGAAACACTGGAACAGGTTGCCCAGAGAAGTTGTGGGTGCTCCATCCCTGGAAGTGTTCAAGGCCAGGCTTGATGGGGCTTTGAGCAACCTGCTCTAGTGGGAAACGTCCCTTCCTATAGCCAGGGGGTTGGAACTCAATGATCTTTGGTCCCTTCCGACAACCATTCTATGATTCTGTGATTCTATGATCTTTTAAGTAGCTCCTGGGATGGTGACTCAGCCACTTTGCTGGGCAGCCAGTTCCAACACCTGAAAACCCTTTGTGTGAAGAAATTTCTCCTAATATCCAATCTAGACCTTCCCTGGTGAAATTTAAAACCATTTCCTCTTGATCTATCACCTGTGAATTGAGACTTGAGAGAAGAGACTGAGCCCCATCTCTCTACAACCTTCTTTCAGGGAGTTGTAGAGACCAATAACGTCCCCCCTCAGCCTCCTATTCTCTAGGCTGAATGACCCCAGCTCCCTCAACTTCTCTCTCATAAGACTTGTTCTCCAGACCCCTCAAAAGCTTTGTTTCCCTTTTCTCAACGTGTTCCCTCACCTCACTGTCATTCTTGTAGTGAGGGGCTCAAAACTGGACACAGTATTCAAGGTGAGGCCTCACCAGTGCCAAGTACACAGGGACAAGAACATTTCCCTAGTCCTGCTGGCCACTCTGTTCCTGATACAGGCCAGGATGCTGTTAGCCGCCTTGGCCATCTGGGCACAATTCTGGTTCACGTTCACCTGGCTGTTGACCAACAGCCCCGACTCCTTTTCCATCAGGCACCTTTCCAGACACTCTTCCCTAAGCCTATAGCACTGCATGAGGTTGTTGTGACCTGAGTGCAAGATCCAGCACTTAGCCTTATTGAACCTTATACCATCGGCTTTGGCACATCAATCAGTCCTGTCCAGATGCCTCTGTAGAACCTCAAGGAGATCAACACTCCCACCTATCGTGCTGTCATCTGCAAACTTACTGAGGGTGAACTTGATCCCCTTGTCCAGGTTGTTGATAAAAGTATTAAAAGAATAGCATATAATGAGTGGGAACATCACGTGTGACCAGCCACCAACTGGATTTAATTCCATTCACCACAACTCTTAAGTCCTGACCCTCCAGCTAGTTTTGTACCCAGTGAAGCATATGCCCATCCAAGCCATAAGCAGACAGTTTCTCTAGGAGAACACTGTGGGAAATAATGTCAAAGGCTTTACTACAGTCTAGGTAGACAATATCCACAATCTTTCTCTCATCCACTAAGTGTGTCACTAGCAAAGAATGATGTTACGTCTCTGCAAATTTCAAGCACAAAGAAGTGCCCTGGCAGAGGTTCAAAGTAGCTCTTAGTTCCCTGCATGGCAGTTGTCAGAAAAATATAAGTCCCTGCATGCACCCTTTACTGGATACAAAAAGAGAAACCACCAGCCAAAAGCAATTTGAAAAAGTCCAATTAGGCAAATAAGGTAACATTATGTCTCTGTAATGAACGTGGTTTAAGTTAACTTATTTCCCTTTGGCTGTTACCTCACTAATGTCCTACAAATGACCAGTGATCTCCTCTCAGCAGGAGAGGTGTTAACTAACAGTTGAGTAGTAACACCTTACAAAGACAGCATTACATGAAAAATAATCATGATTGACTGCCAATATCTTAGATACACTGATGTGTATATTTTACCTAGTAATGTGAATATATCTCAGTTATTAGACTCAGTAAAACATATGTTTTTTTTCTTTTCTTTGACATAGATTTAGACCAGGTTCTCTGTACTCAAATCTCAGTATTTCTCTGTACGAGTTTCTCAACTGTTACTGTAATAACTGTTGTCTTCCCACTAGTTTTCAGGCTGGATTAGCATACTAGGTGTACCCGTACAAAACTCACCACAAAGAGATTGAGGTTTCAATCTAGAAGTGAAGGTTGTATTGTAAAATTAGATTTCTAAATGGCCGTAGAGAATATGTAAGTAAATCTAAGGGTTGGATGATAAGGTGGGATTCCTCCCCCAACCTTTTCTACATTAGTCCAATTCTACTCATGTGAAAGAGATTAGAAAGGTGTAGAGGGCCCTTATGAATGGTTTCCCAGCAGACAAAACTCTCAGGAAAAGCATGAATAAGGTATTCTTCAGTCTTTCAGCCAGCATTGATGTAATGAGCCTATCATATAACACAAACCAGTGAATTAATTCCCCACTTTGCCTGTAAAAACCTTTGTTCTCTCTTAGGTTTTGTGGCAAGAACCATGAACTAGGTGCACCCTAAAAATCCTACACTTCCTCCTCCCAAAAAAAAAGCCCAAACCAAAAACAAACCATGAAAGTTGTCAGTATCAGTGATCATTCCATCTCCTTTCATTAATAGAGCTTTGACATGGAAGAGCTTTCTGGCCAGGCATTTTTCACACCCCAATAGGCTCAAATAAAAAATTATTGCCAGCACAATTATTTCAATGTAAGATGTAACACTACAGCATTTTCCTAGCTTGATTTTTTAATGTCAGCTCCAATGTGTCTGACACATGCAAGACATAAATGAATATCCATATTTCTTTGGAATTAAAGGTTCACTGACAGCTGACAGTACTGAGCATACGGCATTCCCGATGGGTCGTTACCATGGACTGGCATTATTTTCACCTCCTTCATTCTTCCCCAGCCAGCTTTACTAGTGGGAGCCAAAAGACTCTCCCCGCTAACCTCAAGGGCAATTGTCTCAAAATATTTTATATAAACCAGTCTATGCTATATTTGCTAATTGCATTTGTCAATCTCGCTTGCCAAAATTTCCTCAAGTAGCAGAACCATTGGCAATGAACATGGAGATCTATGTATTTGGGTACAGGGAATGTTTTTTTTACTCTACATGACTAAGGGTTAAAAACAGTAAATAATTCCTTGTTTCAAAGAGTTGGTCCATAGAGCTGCCTGAGCCCACGCAGTGTCAAAATTGGCACCTTTTTCCTTTTTAAAATAACTTTTTTTTTCTAATGTATTTCTATTTGGCTTCTTTCTCCGCCTCCTAATTTCTTTGTTCAGTATTTCCTCGCAACAGAGAGTCATCACACCGTTCATCTGCATCAATCTGTCTGCTGCTCACAGACTTTGCTGGGTCTGCCTCATCAAGTGCAGTCACTAAATTCATATCTTTTTTTCAAGTCAGTAATTGCCTTCAGCTTCAGGCTGTCATTTTTGCTTGTTTTGATGTCTATTAGATTTTGGTCTACTGTTTCAGAAGTCTGTGCTGTGTTTCTTGAGTCATGTAAACTCCAGATCTGCCGGTGATTTACTGTCCCACCTTGTTTGAAGCTGTTGAAATTATGTTTATGCACATACAATTCATTGTTCATCATGAGAAAAGTGACATCTCTAGCACTTGTAGCCATCTGCCCAGGTATCAGGCACAGGATTTCTCTCTTTCAATTTCAGGTTGTGATTCAGTTTGAGATAAAACTACATGTCTGCATGTAGGTGTCTACATGTAAGGCAGTGTCCAAACTCCTATTATAGCAACACAGACTAACTCAATTCGTTTGTCCTCACATAAGTCTCTAGTGCTATCTGAGATGCCCTTAAGCTTTCTGTCTGGCGTCCAGCCACAGGACTCGAGTGCTTTGTCAATATAGGAAGTGGAGTCCAGAGCAATTCAATTTCTCCTAAGTCTGGCTAAACCTGACGGGTCAGCTGAATTGCTTTTCAGGCTCCAATGTAATGATTAAATTTTCATTGACTAAAGCAGGAGTTTGGGCTCTTAACTCACATGTAGGCACCTACATGCAGGCATTAACTTAAATGTCTTAATCTGGAGCTGACTTCCACCTTACAGGCTCTGTTCAATTGCCCAAACATATGGTGCAATTTGCAATACTTTGGTGTGTCCAAAGCATCCACAAGACTGACAGATATGACATGAACTACAGGAACACTACTCAGAGCCACATGGAATACCCTGGGGCATGACAAATGGCACTAGAAATCTACATGTAGGCTACTGAATGACTACATGTCTGCAATATAGATGCCTAAACAGAGCTAGCTGGCTTAAGCTGTGTGTCTGATAAGGAAGGTGAGACGAAGTTTGAATTGTGCCTAGGAAAACTCAGTGTAAAGAAGACATATTCAGAAAAATTAAAAGCAGCTAATTTCCTAGACTTGCTCCACAGTTAATACAAATACAGGTTCCTTCAGATGACAATTTATACCATGGTAAGAGAGATATCTAAATTAGACAGGACAAATTGACTTATAGAGAGGTCTATCACTCTCTACAGATTGTGGAAGAAATCCAAATGAGAAAGTATCTTAGAAACCTAATATTTAACAGGCTAATGCTGAACAAGATTATGTTCCTCCATTCCTCTTATGATTTGATACTAATTACCCAACTTCCTAGGTGCTAAATATATGAAAACGCTTTTTACTAGGTGCAAATTTTAAGTATTTGTATAAATGCTGTGTTTCTGTCAACTACTTGTATAATATCCATCATCGTAAAGTAGGTGTTCAACATCATGACTTCCCCTTATAAATCCAATCTCACTATTTTTATCTACAATCAATATCGCTGGGTTTTGAAAATATTGGGGCTACTCAGCCATGGAATTCTTTGTCATACACTAAAGATTTCCCTCTGTGAAAGGATGGAGCCATGAGGATTTGTGATCATCTAGTTGGCCAAAATCTGTAGACACATATACAGAATATAGCAGAGAGGGTAGCATCCTGATAAAGACAAACCCTTGCACAAAAATCATGTGTCTTTCTCTTCTGCTGTAAATCACAGCCAAAGCTGACCACCTTTCTCTAAACAAGAAAGGGAAAGATGAAGGACCTGACTTGCTAGCAAAGCCTGCATGAGTCACCTGAAGTCCAATAAGATACCCTGAATGTGTTAACAATCCTGACCATAAATCTACTGTCTACATAAAGATAATGAAGTACAACATCCACTTGAGTGCAAGCTCCCAGGAAATAAAGTAGAATTCAGTCTCTTTGTGTGTGATGACAATTGTCTTTTATTATTTCCTTATTATTTTTTTCAGTTATATTATATGCATGTGTCAGCGTATGCATAAACAATGCCTTAAATAATTTTCTTAAGGTAAACAGCACAGAATTAATAGATTTTTCAAGTTAAAATGGTGTTATTCAAAAGCAGTTAATGTGTATGATTTATCCATCACCTCTGTGTGAAGTCTTTGAAAAGACTCTTTTGTTCTAAAGTTAGGGGGTGGAATAAGAACAACCACAATAATGCGCAGCAGTGAGATTTTAAGGAGGAGACATTCAAATGGCATTCAGCTAGTTACACTTTGCTAAAACGAACAAAGGGACTTCATCACTTGTATTCTCTGAATTGTACTGTCAAAGGACTAAGCCTTTGACAAACGCTCAGGCCCAAATCATTTTCACCTAACCTTAGAATTCAAATAAAAGTTAGATGTCTAAAGCAGTTTTTTCATACCTAAAATAATTATCTAATCCAAATTAATCCTGTACATACTCTTTGCACAAACTGGGGACAATAAGAGATTTCCAAAGGGGAATTCATCTTGCCCTAAATTGAATGTTTACGATCAAAAAATATCTGTGCTTTGTCCCCCTCTTTGTCACTTCCACAAGGACTACATAATGACTTATAACTTGGTGTCCAGGGTTCAGGTGAGCAAAGTTAAGAGAGAGAGGCTGCACTCAGATTGAGTACAGTTCCATCTTTTGGGAAACTTTTGCGTTCCCCAGAAATATTTGTACATGCAGCAGCTGAGATCATAAATGAAGAGCATCTAGCTCCTCCATAAATTTTTCCAAGGTAAAACTAACTTAAATTAATTCAAATATTATCAAACTCATAATTTGATTTGATTACCTATTGGTTTGAAAGTTCAGTCATTCAAACCCATTGATCCATTCTTGGTTATGACCTCAATTTGATCATTTCTTTGTGCCACTTTTGATTAGCTTAGTGCAATTGCAATACATTTGGCTTAGCAACATGTGTAAGTGTATATTTGCTTGTTCATTCTGTTTTACAAAATCTTTTAAAATATTCACAGTAAGTTTATCCGTCTAAAATACCATATGGATCACAAATGCTGAGGGAACATATTCCTTTGTCTGAGAAATTTGCAAACCACTTTGCCCCAATCCTAAATAAATTAATGATTCTGTTCAAAAAGTTAGAAATTTGTGGATTGCAGCTGATATGTGCCAAAGAACAGCAGTGAGTGGATTACAGTCATTTCCACATCCAAACATTGAGGGAGATAATCAGTTGAGAAAAAGGTCAGGAGAAGACCTGGTCAACAAGAAAACAAACAAAAAGAAACCCACCATCATCACCAAAAAAATCATATAAGGCAAAATAGATAAAAAAAAAAACAATTCTCATCAATTTGGGAATGAATCCTAGGAAAAGACTGATTTTAAAAACCTTTGAAAAAAAGAAGTCTCGATAGATCTTTGTAGGTTCTTGTTCTATTCTTAACTTGTCATTCTCATTTGCTTCATGCTAACTGATACTAAAAAACCAATTGCAACTCTAATACACACTGGAGATGGAGTTACCAGTATTTGTGATGGTGTAGAGTAATACAAAAGTAATACAAGAGCGTATGCCATACTGACCAGAGGTAAACATAGGAGAAGAAATCCCTTTAATACTATTCTCCTACCAATGTCAGCGAATAATAAGCTCCATTTATGGGACACCACCACATTTCTTTGGAGACAAGGGTGCTCTTCAGCATGCTAAAGCAGAGAAAGGAAATCATGTACAGTGAAGAGCAAATTTGCTGAGGCTCACTGAGCTGCAAAAAACAGCAGAAAATAAATAAGAAGACTGTCACTCTCATACTCAAGGTTTCATTTCACCTCTGGAAAGCTGAAGTGACATTGTCGTGGCCACAAATGTCTAAACAGGTGGTGGAGAAAGAGAGTCAATGCTTTTGATTCAACCAATACTTCTAGATAAACCAAATAAATTTTATTTGTGGGGACAGTACATAGATTAGTCATTATTCCTATTCCAGATAAATAGGAGCCATGAAAAAAACAGTGAGGATTTTGGTCGGAGAATGCTTGAGACAGTCCCTCTTTGGGGTAGCTCAGACATTCAGTTCCCCACCTTTCTCTCTTTTTTTTTTTTAATCCCCACCACTTTGGCACTGCTGCCTACTGCTGCTCTATCCACTGAAGACAAAATTCATTCTTTTCTATATTATGGTCCTTGTCCAGCTAAAAAGTGTGATGGGCAGAGCAACTATCATCCCTCACAGGTTTCCTACTTCTTTCTCTTGCCAAGAGAGATGATTTGCCCAAACTATTCCCTCATCTATGACTTTCCCTACCTTCCTGCTTCCCCTGCCATCAAACACATCTGTTCCCTGGATGTCTTTGTTCTCTCTCTTTCTTTCACTAACTCATAGGAAAAAACAATGACATCCTACAACTGGCAGATCTACGATTGCTGTGCACATGGGATTTTTCTCAGCTCTGTCAGGTTACTCCATTACTGCACATGAAATCAGTGTTGTGTTGGCCTGATACTTTTGAAAAGTCTATATTTTTCAATTCTTTTTTCTTAAAAGGAAGATTTCTGTTACTGGCTGATGCACATTTACTTGGGTAAGAAGAAAGAACAAGAATCACTGGGACTCTGCTAATGGCATGTCACATTCTGTTATTGTGTTGCACTTGCTTCTTCTGCCTCCTGTTAAGAACATTCAATTCCAGCTCCTGAGGATATTGGTTCCATACCAATGAAGCTAAACATATTTTCAAAATGCCCAGGGGGTGAATATTTTTATGTCCTTCCACTTAGATGAGGCTGTTTTAGGATGATGCTGACTCACACACAATATCTCTTGCATACTAATCAACGCAACAATAATTCAGGTCATTTCAACGCAACAATAATTCAGGTCATTTGATTTCAAAGCGTGTTCCCTAATGCGCTAACCTTTCACTGTTAACCTGCAGTATACTCCTTCATGCGGCACAAAGGGATTGAACCAAGCAATGGGAGGATGGGGAAACACAAACATAAATTGAAACTAAAGGATGAGGCTTAGATTATTTGTATTACAATACATTTAGATGCAGGAACTGAACTCTGATTTCCTGAGTCACAGTCCACTAGTTTAATTGCAAGGTTATCCTTCCCTTCTGCTCCTTTTCTGCAAATAATGAAAGCTTGATGACAGTGATAGTCCCTCCAACACTTCTTAGAATATTTACACCACAGGCAAACCAATTAAGTCTTTGTCCTGCTTAAACGTGTTTCATAGAGCAATATAAGGAGGAGAAGCACCAACATGTCACTTGGGCAACAAACAATGTTGGTTGAAAAAACACATTCAAAAAAAACCACAACCAAACCCAAAACATTTTGAAATTAATTGGTGCACTGAAAGCTGTTTGTGTGAAACATTTGGGGAATCACATCAGACATATATATTTATATATATATGTATATTCTCAACTGTATTGACAAATCATTTGCACTCAGAAAACAGGGAAAAATGTTTAATGAATCCTGTGTTACAGCTGGACTGCTTTTTTTTCTACTCCCATGTGTTTATGGTCATTGTCTTTAAAACTTTTAAATATAAATGCAAAGGTCCTCTGTATTCTAAGTAACGATTTAGGTGATGGTTCTTATTTATTTTTGCATGGATCAAATACATTCCTTGCAATATTAGATCAGAGTGAATAACATTTAATTCCCAAAGTAGGGAAAATTACAATTCAGTGTAGAGAATTTGACATCATGCAAAATGTGTGACATTTTCTCCTCATCTGTGTTAAGCAAAGGAGCTGAGCTTATAGTAAAAAATTTCTACCAAAAGTGATTTTACTTTGATGGAATGAATAGTCCCATTTTTTCCAAAGTTGAATTCAGTGTAATATTCAGTTAGTGGTATTCAACATTCAGAAAAGTCTTGTCTGTGTTAAACATCCAGCAAGTGAGTCTATCTCAGTTATATCACACTTTTCTGAGCCAATGGGCCACTGAGCCAATTTTTTACATATGACTTTAATTTAGTACTTTCTGTGGAATGAATTTAGGGCATATCTAGAGATGACTCAAATCTTAACAGTGTATGAATCTGTTTCCTTTCTATTTTTGTTTTTAGTAACTGATACTTCCTAGGTTTTGTATTAACAAGCTTTCCCCAAGAGGAAACACCTAAGCTTTTTGGGAGAGTCCTGCCTAGTGTTAAAAATATATGTAATAAAAGAAATAGCTACTTGTTATCAATTGCTTGATTAGAAAGAAAATCACCAAAACATCTTTAAGAATTCATATTTGGAACATTAAATTAATTGAGATGATCCTAATCAAAGATGGCAGTGATATAAAAATATTTCTGGTTCCATTTCCAGCTCAGACACCAGTTCCACCCATCTTAGAATAGAACTGTCTTCTTCAGGGTTTTCCTATGGTTCAAACACGGAGGCTAAAATTACAATGCTTCTTACTTAAGTGCTTCAGTTTTGTGTAAAAAACTATGTGAGTAAATCCAGATTTTCATGCTTCAACACATATTTTGCCACAGAACCATAGGAAAATGACCCCAAGATGCCTCCTAGTCTAACACTCACTGCAAAACAAGATCTAATATATCTAAGCACTGTGGTAGTTGCTCATTAAGTCGTTCTTGATCTCAGGTTATGGAGATTCTACAGCTGTGGAGCTGGTGAGGAGCTGGACTTCATGTTTTTCCCAAGTGACAGCCTTCCTACACAATCCTTTGAGTTACAGCAGGGAAACTTTTTGTTAAATTTCCCACAAAATGAAATGGAAGTAAAGTAATTCCAGGATGATGTAAATGTTCCATGAGAACACAAATCAAAGTTTCCATTCCAACTCACCTCTTGCATTATGGGCATACATTACACTTAGCTATAATATAGACATATGGACATATGTCATTTTGTGTACATCTAAAATAACATTTTAAAATGGAAACAAAACCATTTTGAAGCAGACAATGAAAATTTCCTTTGTTGAGATATTTTTTTTCTTGTTTTCAATATGAAATTAAATTAAAATATATTTGTTCCTATGAAGTATTTGCCTTTGCCAAATTCTGACAAGAAAAAGAAATGTTTTCACTCTGAAGACATTTTCCAGCACAGATTTGATCTACCCATGGTCTTTTCTAAGCTCACATTTATATCTGTCTCACAAAGTGTGTAGTATTGCTTATAGCACCCAGAGTCACTTGTCAGTATATAAGATTCATTGTGCTAGACACTGTGTAACATGTAAAACAGCATAAAAATGTCTAGGCAGGATTCAGCTGCCTTTTTATAGGTTCTTAGTGCAATCCTGGACACCCGAGAGTGTCCTAAACGTGGGCAGGGGGACAGGTCTGGAAGACCTGCAGCCTTCCGGAGAGGCAGCTGGAAGCCTGAAAGGAGAGCCCACTGTGCATCAAGTCCTGCTCACCTCCTGTTTTTAGGCAAAAAAGCCTTACCCTCCTTATGATGAAGCAGAGTCTGCAAGAAACAAAGAGTACAGGATTATAACAGTGACACAACTGCATACTTAAAACAAGACAATGACAATAAAACAAGTACAGGAACCGTGGGAACATAAAAGAAGCAGAACATCATCAAACCTAAGATCCAATTAGCCCGTTATCCTGCCTCTGGCAGTGGTCAACAGTAAAAGTTACGGAGAAACAGAATAAAACCAGGGAAAATCTACAGAGGTACTTCTCTGCAATATAAGCCTGTAAATGAAAAACTTCTTAATATAAACAGCTTAAAAAGCAATCAAAACCCGTACAATCATTTACCCATTCTTTTATGAATATGAAACTTTAGACAGATTAACTGCTAGTAATTTATCTTGAGAAGAAACAAAAGGTTGGCTTCGCTAACTAATTCCAGGCATAAAATCCACAGTTAACCTGACACCTCTGTGCACTGGGGCAGCGCTGTGGCAGGGGGCTCTGGCGTTGTGCTAACAGTGACTGAATTAACAGCTATTAAAACCTCCATGGATCAGGACAGATCTAAGAACCTTTCTTTAGCGCATAACATTAAGCAAATTTGGTACCCTGCCACCCAGATACAATTGTCATGTAAGTGTTAAGAAATACTGTGATTTTCAAGGTCTATGCCTTTATTATTAATAGTAGGGCAGAACAGAAATTTTTATTATTCAGGCAATTTTATTTTTTTTTAACTTAGATCAAATATTTCAGTTTTATCTAAACTTCTTTGGAAGTCCTTTGGAAGCTGTGAAACTTTAAAAAAGCCACTCTACATTGAAATTGTTTTAGAGTTTGGTGATGAAAATTTTGGAATAATTTTGTTGGAACGTGTTCTTTCCAGTTGCTGAAAATTAAATGGTTTGATGTACCAGTGTTTATAAAATGAAAAAAAAAAATTCCCCTACCAAAACTCCCTTATGACTCTACTTATAATTCTAATGTTTAAAATAAATAAATTCTTATGAGTTCTGGTTTGCTCAGGCCTATGAATCTCAAAATAATTGTATTTTTCAGGATTTCCATGGTCTTCTGATGATGACTTATCATATTCTAAAGACGTAGTGCTCTTATTCAGCTCATATATTCTAAGTGCAATATATTGATCTTGCCACAAAACAGTGATTTTTGGATGAAAGATGATGAATTATTCCACCTTTTGAATGTTTTTTAAAAAATATCCTGCTTACCTGATGTTACTGCTGCTAAATATGATTCCATCACTCTTTTTCTCACTGATTTGATTCATCAGGGCAACACTTCCAGCACTGATGGTGAACAATTGAGGATGTTCTGGGTGAACTGGCTTCCCAGGGGTTTCATTTTTGCTCTGTATTACATTTATTTAATACACATCCAGCATACACCTGGATGCCTTGGAAAATCAGTAGCCTAGCACTGAGGATTGTGAGAATACTAAATGACTTCTAAAATCTAATCCACTGACACCTTCACGGGGCAAGCAGCTCCTCATAGGTGAGCACTGTACAGATAAGGAGCACCCGAGTTGTCCCTGCTTCAGAGAGGTGACAATCTGGTAAAGACAACATCAAAGACTGATGCCTATACGTAATCTCACAGCTTTTGGCCACTGTAGAAAAGGGACCCCAGATTCTTTCTTGGAAATATTGTAAATTAGGTAAAATATTGGTAGACAGGGTTCCTCTGAAGTGTGTCATCATTAATATCCCATTAAAGCTATTGTACATGGTTATATGCCTACAGAAAGACTCAGAAGACTAAATTTGCAGTTTGTTGTATTAGCAAGTATGTGAGGCTTCTCAATTTAATGGCATCAATGCTTTGAAAGTGAATTTCTGGTTCTACTTCTCATATGTTTATTAACAGGCCTACCACAGTGATGCTTTGGGATGAACACCTCAGGGAGGTCTGATGTTTCTGGGCAGTGCAGGCACTACCCTGACAAGAGAACAAGATACCTTCAGAGGAGAGAATTCAGCAGAGACGAGTACAAAGAAATGACCAATTAAGGAAAGAAAGTCTTGTACAACAGGGAAGTAGTGAGAGAAAGAAGGCAAGCTGACAGAAGAGGTAAGTGGAGATTCAGCTTGAGATACAGAGGCTTTGATAGGCGCAAACAGCCCATTGGCATCTCCTCCCTGGCAGCTGTTCAGATACCCCACATTCACAGCATCATGTCTACTGATTCAACTGGTCCTGTAGCTGTTCTTCAAGGCTTGAGCCTCCGTTAACTCCTTTGTTACCTTTCCTTCTCCAAAGTCATAAAATATGAGTAGGTTTGCTTCTGTGACGGCAATGGAACAGGGGAAAATTTATGTATGATGGAGGGAGGTTGGCAGTCCTGTCTCTGAAAGCAAAAAGTATTTATTGAAAGTAGACAGTATTAATTGAAAGAGCTGAACTTTACATCAGCAGAGCTTATAATAACCATACATTCTTAAGTACTACATGTATTTACAATAATTATTACCTCCTTACAAGCACTTGAATATAAAATCTCAGCTAAACTTTTGGTCGACCAGCAAAAAAACCCAAACAAAACTAGATGCAAATAAGAGGAGAAGGGAAGAGCAGGGATTAGTCCATGGGAAATCAGAAGCACAGAGTCTATTCGGGAAGAAAACTTTCCCAAATACTCTTTTTGCGTCTTGCACTTGAATGTAATCCACACTGTGGCTAACACACCTCCTTTCTTTACAGATAACCTGAAGGTTATATGCATGCAAATTGGTAATATAGAAGAAAGCGTGTATTAGAAATTATCATGGCCAGAAGCTTTGAGTCTGAGGACAGTCTCTGAGGACACTGGAATTGAAGTAGAATGAACAGTGCAGAGCTTTTTTATAGATTAACTTCTTTTGTAAGCTTATAAGACTTCCTGGGAAAGAGAAGAGACAGCTTTAGAGTGGCATCTGTTTCGGAAGTGGATGGAATACATGTCATGGAGTAATAATTCTCACCCTCAATGCAGCGATGAATGTGCACATTTGCAAAAGAAGCTGATGTTTGTACCCATGAACAGCAGCACAATCTATGGAGAAGTCACCTCACTTTTCCTTTCTCAGTACAGACAGGGGTCCGTGGGAGACATTAAATGTATAGTAGAGCTGGAAATATTTGGTAGAAATACTTTTATTACACTGACAGCTGTGAAAAAAAATCAACTGTGGAAAACAAACAATCAAAAAAAGTAAAATGTTAAATGCTTTTTTACAACAAATTTGCTATCAAAAAATACAATTCTGGCGATGAGGTCAGCTGCATTCAGTTTCATATAACAAGTTTTATTACATGGCTTTTCCTCAAGACAATCAATATGTTATCTTTGTTCTGCTCCTTGTATGACCAAGAACTTATCTCTGGCTTTCTCCCTCTAACGCCTTGTTGAGAGTCAGGTCCCCAGCAGTTCTGCAAGGCAGGGTACCTGCTCCAAGTCCTGGCCTCACTTGCCTGAAAGTAGTCTGGAGAAGAGAGCATGGATTTGCCCGAAATAAAAAAAGGAGCTTACCTTCCCAGTAACTATGATAGATGAGGTCTCTTGTTTTTCAGAAGGTTATTCAGTGAGAGCCTTGTGGAAGATTTGAATAAGAAGCAAGATTTCAGCAAGCCTAGAGTAAAGTTCCAAGGAGTTGACATGCTAAGAAGTCTCAAGTTGAGAAGTGCTCTGAGAAGGACTATGGGAGACTGACAAGGGGAATTAACTCCAGGTTTGGGGCTGCAGTTTGAGAGGGGGATCCGAGAAGCTCATAAAATATGGAGCAGGATCAGCACATAAGCTGCTTTGTATATTTGCAACAGTGGAAATTTAGGCATTTAACCCTCTTGAGTTAATCAGCAGCTGAGCAGTGGGTTTTGAGGGCTTTAGGTAGCTTAAGATATACATATGCATCTCAGTTCATTAATGGGGAAAAAAAAATCACAGCCTGTAATAAAGAAAATGAAATCCCATGTCCTTCTTATGTCCAGGCTGTCTTGAGTTTTATTCAATCTCCTCTGGCAGGACTTATCAAAACAACAGATCATTTTGCCTAATTAGCCAATATCAGTTAGAGAACTGTGACTTTTGCGTTCTTCAAATAGGGATGTTAGTTGTGGCTGCCTGTTAAAGAAAGTGGCGTTAGTCTGAAAAACTGAAACTCTCAAGGTGCCAGAAAAATCAGCAAGTATATATATATTCCTTTGACTTTTAGAAGGACAAGACACTTTGCTGCAACCCGTGACTCCATGTGGCAGGGCCAGCCAACCTTGTGTGTGTGGTGCAGAAAACTCTGAGCTGTGGCACATCGCAGGTTCCTCACAGCAAGGAGCAGGGACATCCGAAGTGGACGTAGTGGAATGGAGGCTGTTTCAGGAGCAGGCCCACACACACCTGCTGGGTCACCTCTTCCATATGATGGCACCACCCTGAAGTCCCCATGTCAGTATGGTCCTGTCACCAGAGATGCGACAGAAACCGTCCATAACACCTGCACTTGACTCACTTCTATCTCAGGAGCTACAAAAGGGTCCCCATGAAACTTACTGTTCATCGATCTGAAAATTCCGTAACAGTCAGTGAAAGACCTTAATAGTGTTTCCCTTTCAGTTGTGGTGATATGGGAATATCATTGCATCTACTTTTGTCTCAGACAAAAGAGGAAAAAAAAAAAAAAGAGAGAGAAAAAAAGCCCCATTCAAAGAAAGGAAGTTTACACAGTAACACAAGAGCCAGAACTCCAATAATTACCCCGATACAAGTCTCCAAAGAGTAAAAATGAGACATCACAGAGGAACCGATTATACCATGTCTGCCTATGCTGGGGTTCATGTGTCTTCCTCCGAGGCAGCTGTCCTGGTTGCTGTTAGAGGCAGGATGCCGGGCTGGACAGACCTGGAGCGTGATCCAGTCTGACAATTTCTGTGTTCCTAAGACTACCAGATAGAGAAAACACACCTTATTTATTTAAACAACTTTAATTTTTCCCCTTCTTCAATGCAGATTTAATTTCCTTCTGTAAAGCAGTTACCCAGCTGTGGCTATGAAACTGGTAATAAGCGCACAGCTTCGGTTCAAAGGTGATCAAGCACCGCTTCTATGTTTAAAGTAATAGAAGATGGGAAAGACAGGGATGGAAGTGAGTAATGAATTAAGGCACTTGGTGGTGTTTGAATCAAGCATCCAGGGAGTGCATCATATTTGTAAGAGTGAAACAAGTTCTGGTCTTCTTCAGATCAAGCCTTCTCAAAACAGACACAGAAAGCTTGTCCTTTCTGCTAAAAACAAGTGAGGGAAAAGAAAAGTCTAAGTAGCTACATGCAAATTCATTTCAAAGCTAATTTCACTCCCTCCTGTCTAACACTTTCACCTTCCTTAATAATAGCAGAATGGATTCACATAAAACTTTATGTTTTTAAAATTATCACTCTTGCCTTTGAAACTAAAGGCCAGGTCTTCTGTTAAGGAAAATTGAAACGGATACATTGATTAAATGCAGTTAATCCAGCTTGGACTGCTTGAAATTCTGGCACTGATTCACTTTTCTTCAAAGGAAAATGCGTATGGAAAACCTGGAAGAGCTCAATGGTTGAAAATATCCTCCTTGCCTTTGGATTTAGGAGGGTGAAGATCTCATGCATATTCTCCTGTCTTTTCATTCATTCTCTAAAATGAGTTCAAGAATAAAAATGTTTAACACTACCATAAAAGCAAGGCAAAATATTAGATTCTTTTGGTTTTTGGAATACATGTCCTTCCTTTATAACCTCAGCAAACTGTTTTGTAGTTGCAGCAAGAAATCAGAACTTCTTCTTTGAGCATGATGGGTACTGATATCGCTCCACTCTACAAAAAGGGCAAGAAGGAAGACCAAGGGAACTGCAGGCCAATTAGTCTCACCTCCATTCCTGGGAAGGTAATGGAGCTACTCATTTTAGATGTTATTTCCAAATGTCTTTAAGAACAAGAAACTATTGGAAGTGGTCCACAGAGATTTACCAAATGTAAATCACGCTTAAGCAACCTGATAGCTTTCTATGATGTTAGAACTGGATGTCTGGATAAAGGGAGAGCAGCAGATGTCATCTACCTCGACTTCAACAAGGCTTTTGACATTGTCTCCCATAACACCCTCATTAGGAAACTGAGGAAGTGTGGGCTAGATGAAGGGGCAGTGAGGTGGATTGAGAACTGGCTGTGTGACAGGACTCAGAGGGTTGTAATTAACGGAGCAGGGTCAAGTTACAGGCCTGTAACCAGAGGTGTCTCCCAGGGGTCAATACTCAGTCCAGTCTTGTTCAACATATTCATCAATGACCTGGATGAGGGGACCAAGTATACCCTCAGTATCAGCAAGTTTGCTGATGATACTAAACTGGGCATGCTGGCTGCCACTCCAGAGGGCTGTGTTGGAGAGCTGGGCAGAGAATAATCTAATAAGGTTCAATAGAGCAAGGGTAGGGTCCTGCAATTCTTCCTGGGAAGGAAGAATTCCAGGCACCAGTATAGGTTAGGGGTAGACCTGCTGGAAAACACTTCTGAGGAGAAGGATCTGGGGATCCTGGTAGATAGTAAACTGTCCATGAGCCAGCAATGTACCTTTGTTGCCAAGAGGGCCAATGGAATCCTGGGCTGCACAGGGAAGAGTGTTGCCAGTAGGTCAAGGGAGGTCATTCTCCCCCTCTACTTGGCACTGGTGAGGTCACAACTGGAATACTGCATCCAGTTCTGGACTCCCCAGCTCAAGAGAGACAGGGAACTACTGGAGAGAGTCCAGCATAGGGCAACAAAGGTGATTAAGGAATTGGAGCATCTCCCTGATGAGGAAAGGCTGAGAGAGCTGGGACTCTTTAGCCTGGAGAAGAGAAGGCTGAGGGGAGACCTTATTAATGCTTAGAAGTATCTGAAGGGTGGGCTGAAGGAGGATGGAGCTGGACTCTTTTCAGTAATTCCCAGTGACAGGATGAGGGGCAATGGGCACAAGCTGGAACACAGGAAGTTCCTTTCAAATATGAGGAAAAACTTCTTTAGGGTGAGGGTGACAGAGCCCTGGAACAAGCTGCCCAGGGAGGTTTTGGAGTCCCATTCTCTGGAGACCTTCACAGACCTGCCTGGATGCCATCCTGAGTAATGTGCTCTGGGCAATCCTGCTTTATTAGGGGAGTTGGACTGGGTGGTCTCTAGAAGTTCCTTCCGACTCTGACCATTCCATGATTCTGTACAAGGGGGCAGAGATCAGACTTAATCCCAGCTGGTTACTAGAGGGACAAGGGAGTTCAGGACAACTGCTGGATTGACTGCAGTTCTGGGAGTGCATGGAGAGGCCTGTTTTGTGTGTGTGTGTGAGGAGGGGGGCGCTGGGAGCAGCAGCAGTTGGAGTGAGGCTGCAGTCACAGGGGCTCTGAAGCCTTGATGCCTTTGACTGGGGAGGTTGAGATCCAGGGGCAGCTACGGGGCAGAGAAATGCCTGAGTGCAGCTGCTGAATTCACCCACATTGTATACACATGCATAGATATATACGTATAGATACATATATATTTTAAATGCATTTATTTATAAACATATGTCTTTATAAACATAAACACAATACACACACACACACATATATATATATATATTCCCCACTATCAGCCAGAGAAAGAACAGAGAAAAGCGTTTGCATTTATAGAATCATAGAATGGTTAGAGTTCAAAGTTGTTATGATTTGAAGACCTCACAACAATTTATTGTCTTTTAGACACTTATTCTATCACCCCATGATCCCCCCCCAGGAAGGGGAGTTCGGAAAAAACCAAGGAAACATGAGGGCTGAAACGTAAATGGATTTAATAGAATAATACTAAATAATTGACAGTAATAATACTGAAGAACCAATATTGATCATAATACCAATATAAATTATATGAGGATTATACCCATTCAATTCTATTGACAGGAAGCTGTGCGCTCCTGGAGAGGACAGCAAATGAGGGACTGCTGCACCTTCAGAAGGAAGGGAAGGACTTGGGGGTCCAGCACTGGCAAGTTCTCAGGATTGCAGCCATCACAGAAGAGAATAAACTCCCCAGCAAGTCTTCTGATTTATATTGAATATGACCTTCATGGTATGAAATAACCCTGTTGGTCTGCTTGGGTCAAGTGCCTGGGTCTTGTTCCTCATGACTGCATCTGGCTAACTTGGAAATACTGAGACCTTGAAACCTGCACAGTATGGCTGGCTATAAAATAAATATTTTCACAAATTCAGACACTAGATTTTTCTAAAAATGCAATTTTCCCAAACATTAAAAGAGACCTTACTGAAAAGTAAAATTATTGAAAGATAAATGAATCCTGTGTCACTCAAACCAGGACAGAAGTGATCCTAAAGATCATCTAGTTCCAATTTGTGTAACTGTGTTTTCTGTCCATGCTGGTGTTTGTGGCCAGCCATCTGTGCTTATGCATGTATAGTTGTGGTCTGTGTGCAGTGTCCACCGGGAACCCGTGGTCAGCCTCGCTACCAATTTGGTCCTGGGTCCATGGGGTTGTAACAACCCTGTCTCCTCTGGGCTTTTGGATTCAGCCGTTGTGTCTCTTGGTAGAGTGCTGTTGTTCTGCAGTAACAGGTAGACCCAGGCAGGTTCCCACGAAGATGTAGGGCTGGTGACAGGTTCTTTCATATACCTGCAAGGTTTCTGGGTGCGGATACCTTAAAAGCTTACAGACCCTTCCCGTTAGCCCTTTCACCACAAAACCAGTAAATCATAAAACGGCATAGGCAAAACCATTCTTGCTAAGGTTTCCTAGTCTTGGATCAGATCACATGGCTGCTTTCCTCCAGAATAAAAGAGCAAGCCAGCTGTTTGGCCAAGTATTTCTGAAACCAAGAACTGATTCTGTAGCTTGTAACCACACAAACCCCTCTGAACTGTTCACTATAGGAACTTTATTGGTCCACCTGAAATTCTCAGAAAAGATCTGATATGCTTTTTTCTTTAGTGTCAACACAGCTTACTTTGGGAAATAAATTAACTTCTTGAAATATATTTAAAATATCTATTTATTTCCTTTAATTAATTAATTTGTATTGGAGAGCTCTGAGGTTTATTTATAGCACATTTTGAAATCCTTATTTTCTTTCTTAGTGATAAAAATTTTGCTCACAAGTCATGAGGCAGTATGAAAACTACACAGAACAGAAAGGAAGGAACAGCCTATAGAGAATTATTGATTAGCCAGTTCTGAACAGAGTTAGGGATTCAACTTCAGGAAAGGCATGTGACAGCCCATGCTAACTAGCATACTCCCTGACAATATGCAGGCACAATTCAAGGACAACATGAATGAGGAACTATTCCCAAAAAGCATTAGGATCAGGGCCAGCCTGCTCTAAGAACAAGTTTAGTCATATGGACAAAAAACCAAGACATGCTACCTATTCCACTGGCAAAGAACAGGCCTTGTCTCCTTTTATTTCAAGCTTAAAGGTAGCTATAGTTAGTTTCCAACAGATGAGGAGCAAAAATCAGTGCATGTCTGCAAAGAAAAGCAAACTCACCATATTAGGAACTCACAAATTGAAAAGATCAAACTAAAGAAATTATTGCAATTAATCAGATGGTGATACTAATAATAAAATGTATACATACTGCATCTATCTGTGTGTGTGCATAAATAGCATCCCCCAACCTCCTGCCCACCCCAGTTCTTCAGATTAATGTTTTTCCCAAATGTCACCATCTCTGCTGTGGGTAGTTGACAAAACCTCCTCAGGCCAAAACACTCTGCTCCATCTCTCAAACAGCAAACACAGTCGCAGTATTTGAGCACTAACAATAGTTCTTTCAGCTCTACCTTGGTAATAAGCTTTGAAGGTAAGCTTAGGATCTGGAAAAATAAAAGAGAAAATAATATGTCAGTTATCAATATTCTACAAGATTAACACATTTCTTGTGCATTTAGGATTAATGCATGGTACAGAAAATTACTGGTACCATCTTTACTTATAAAAACATGCCCAGATTTAATAGAGAAAAAGTTCCACTTTCCCCAGAATTTGCACATTATGAACCTTACCTTTCTTACCATGAGGTGCTTAGCAGTCTGAATTACTGCTGTATTACTAGATCAATCAATTATATACATTTATGTAATGTCAAAGATTCACATGAGTCTAGCTAACTCTGCCTCACAAATATCTTTAAGAGCATCTCTACTGTAACTGATAGACACAGACACAAATCAAAATGGAGTGTTTATCTTAAAGGGTTTAGACTCAAATTCTCTTCTAATCAAGAAAAATTTCAGCTGAAAGTGACCAATCCTTCAAAACACCCCTTCTCTGTCACTCTACAGCTTCCACAATCACTTTTCCATAAGGTAGCAGCTGAGAATTATATATCTGATTTTGTTCGATTTAGTGTGACTTCAGAACCACCGAGAAGGAATCCATTTTCTGCTCAGCACTCTGTGAGATTTATCAGTGGATGCATCATGTCCCAAAGCACACTGCTACTGGGCTATAAAATATTCCAATGTCTTATTAATAAGTTAATTGAATCCATTGTAATTTTCCTAGTATTCGTGCGGCTCACTTTGTCATTGATTGACAGAGATGAATTTGAAGATATTTAAGAGTTTCGCAAGCAGATGAACAGCTATATCTGCATTATCATGAAAGAGGAATAGTTAATAAAGGACTGTAATAATCTTTCATTAGAAAATTTGATGTAGGAACCACTGCAAACCTAATCCTGTTCCCACTGACAGCAAAAGGAATTCTGCCTACAGATCCAATGTCATTAAAAATGACTGCATTTTTTCCCAGAAGTCAAGAAAACGTAATGAAATGTGATAAATACCAGAGAAAAGTCCATCAAAGTCAGCTATAACTAAATCATGTGGTTGCTGAGTGACTCATACATTTGATTTCCAGGTACATGATTTATAATCCAGAATTTTAGCTTTTCTGGGCTTGAGTAGTATCACAGGCACATCAAAGCTTCCAAAACTTGTGTAAGGATCAGTCCTATTCACCATCTCCCTACTTAAACATCCACCATCAGAACGTGGTTGGATCCTTTGCTACTGCCCTGTGACAGAGAGGACCCATTGCACTCCCTAAAACATAATAAAAGTCCCATCTAAATTCTCTAAAAACTCTCTTTTTGACTCAAAACAAACCCTCCACTCTGTATGAGGGACAGAAGGCTTCTGTTCTTAAGAGGGATTTCTTCACTTTATCTTCATCTGGTCTCATGAATTTGGCTTCCAAAACTTTGGTTGCTTTTTGAGACAGTTTCATTTACAGAAGAGGGATGTGGTGCCAAGAACGTGCCATGAGTGATGTTCTACAAGGGTCATTCCTCAAGCACTGAGACAGGTGCTGTTTAACATATTTGTTGTCAACATGGACAGTGGGATTCAGTGCCAATGTCTAGGTCATGATCTGAAATCAAGCTAATTCAACAGCATGGGGAAAACTACTGGACATGGTGAGAAATTGCCAGACATGACAGAAAGCCATGTGAGAAACTGACAAAATCATAGGCAGTGCTATGAGGGTTGATGAAAATTCACCAGTGGGTAAGGGAGAGTTACATGAGAGACAGAAAAACCCCACCAACACTGGATGGGGAGAACTGAAGACCTTCAGGGAGAGGAGCTGGTAAGGCCTGAGGAACCACCACGGCAACACTAGACTAGGCTGAGATAACCACAATAACGGTGCTAGAAATACCCTACTAGGGTACCCTTGAATTGGGACCGGTGGAGAAAGTAATTGGGGGATTTGAACTACTTCTTTGGGAAGAGACTTGTGTGAAGAAAGGGAGGTGAAAGGGCAGTAAAAAGCAGGATCAAGGAACAATAAAGAGATAACAGACATGTAAATCATGGAGGTCTGACAGCTCTACACTGAGTCACCACAGCCTGAATGAGGGCAATAACCCAAACACACTGTTCTGGCCACAGCACACCACACTTGTCAAACCTAATTCTGCCATCAGGAGGATGGATGGGAGCAGGATGTTTCCACTGCTGTATTGGTACATATCAGGTTTGAATCTTTGTCTTATGCTGACAGAGCAGGGCATCACTTAATCCATTCCTCTGCCTCAGCATTCCAAAATGTCAGCTGTGCCTTTTGCCATCAAAAAGTGACAAAAGAGGAGGAATAATCCTCAGTAGGTAAATATAAGCTTAATACCACATCTTGCCTCATATGTTGCAGAAAGATTTGTGAAGGACTGAGTGAAATGAGAAGATTGTGGAGAGGGTCTCAAACAGCCAGTTCAGGCTAGTTCCCAGAGAGGCTGGGAAGAAAAAGAGGAGCAGCAGAGAGGGATGGTATTAAGCTGCTCAGGGCATCCTTAATGAGACTCCATTTCCCATTGTGTAAGGTACGAATTCACAGTTCTCGCCTGGAGGTACCTGAGTTCAAAATGTACCGTGTGACAATTCAAGCAAAAAGACACGATGATTCCCCAAATACACACACAAGCACAGCACCCTGAGGTGGACTGGTTATTTCAGCAATGCTGATTTAACCAGCTAAAACAAAGTTTCTGATTTCTTCTGCATATCTTCCAGCCTGTTCTCCACACAGCATGAAAAAAACAGCTAATGAAACAACACTGCTGATTCCCCACTTTTTCCAGCCTTGATATTAGTCACACCGTCTATCTTAATAAAGGCAGTGAGACTAATTCAGCTTCCATCCTAAGCAAGTACTATCCCAGTCAACACTGAATTCTGCTGTAAAATTGAATCAAATCTACCTTTGGTTGGTTTGCGCAAGGATAAGGGAGGGTTGATGTGGATTTTTAGTGTAATGACCTTGTGTATATAAGCTTCGGTCTCCACCAAAGTCCTCAAACTTCATCTGCAGTGAAGCAAAAGTTTATAAATTAAAACCAATGCCTAAAGGGCAGGAAAGACTGATGTAACTCAGGAGAGTTACTTATTTTTGTGAATGTCTACAGAGGCTGGCAATCATTACGTTAGAGAATATAAAAAAAGAACCCTACCTTATTCACATCATCAGGATGTCCATTTTCCACTTACAGTATATTACACTGCAATTCGTTATTTTAAAATCATAGAAGAAAGCTGCCAGTCCCCTGCTGGGAAGCTAATGAACTTCCTAAAAAAATCCTACTGTTCTGAATAGATAGCATAAATAATCTAAATAGCTAACTTGTTATTGAGTATGATTTGTTTATCTTTGCGGGGCGGTTCATCTGAATTTATGTTATAAGCTTAACACATTAGAATTATTTCAAGATCCAGAACTGAGTAACTGCTTCTTCATTTTCATAGGTAATTTCAGGTAATTTCCACAGAAATGAAGGTTTGTAACTAAAGAACAGGTGCTTGGAAAGTCTGTACACAAAAACACAAATTCTGTTTTGGTAAGAAGTACCAGTTGGATGTTTTTCTTCCCAAATGCTTAGAACTGACATTCTGTACCAATTTAGTCCCTTTTCAAGAAATGCCATTTTCAAAAAATAGGGAACAATTTGAGAATGTTGAAATAATAATTGATCCACCCAGGCAGACTTTTTTTATTTATTTTTTTTCCACTACGTTTTCTCCTCAATTTGCTTCTCACATTTGCCCCTGGACTTTGCTTCTCTAACCTGAAAAGCCAGTGGTCAAAATCAAATTACATTTCTGGAAACTGTAAATGATTTATGTCTTTGTACAACAATACCCTGGGCAGGTTCCTTGTATGATGCAAACCTGTACTGATATAACTCCTGAGAGCTGCTACTTTTGTAAGTAAATCTTATGACGAAATTTCCATTCAACACTTCCCTCAGAAGAGGAAATTAGATAAAAATTAAATTTCTTAAAGAAAAACAACTTCTTTCTGACATAAAAGTTAGTGTCCCATAAGGAATTCAAATTTAATTAGAACTATGTTAGCATTCTGTATGTGGGAATATATTTCAGTGCATATTTTGAAGTGCATAACAGGGTATATCTGAAGGAAAAAGTTTTGTCTATTTAATTTAATTTGGATGTGCATACTTTTCCCTGCTGGTTTAGAGGAAGGATATAGAGCTCTTTATATTCTTTGCAAGGTGATGTTTCTTTCCTGTCGAGCTTGAATTCATGATCCAGACTCCCAGTCTCTGAACTGTATATTTCTCCACATTTTAAGCAGTTCACAACGTTTCTGTTAAGAAGGTATATAAAACTGGTAGATGCTATGTTGAGAAATGGCTCTAAGGAGTGACATGCAGACTGCTCTCAGGAGCTACATCTGCAGCAATAAATGAAACAAAGCCCATAAAAACTGTCTCATGGCATTTTCTCATTATTAGCATGGTCATGAAACAGTTCTATCCATCTCACATTCCTCCAGCCAATTCCCCAGCATGGCTCAGGACATCATCAAGGCAAGAAACTCCTCTCAGTGGGCTCCATGGATTAAGCCTTTTAAGCTCCATGAATTTGCCTTTGGGAAAGGAGACAAATAGGAATATTAACTGCGTCTTGCCATTTACTTTCCACACAAAAATGGGACTGATCCAGTTTATCTAACTGGCTTTGACATGTCCAGGTAGGAACAGTGTCAGCAGAGGCTGTAGCTGAGACAGAGCTCTGCCAATTTGAATTTTAAGTCTATTACAGGTGACTCAGACTCATAAATACTGAAGAGGGGTAGGCATCTCCAAAGGACAACTCAAAGAACTTACATTAAATGCTTGAGGGTAGACAACATGAGCACTGTGTCATCTCATTTACGTGAAGGGATGTGAGCTCTGATTCCACTGGAAATCTTGACAATGCAACAATTACAGCAACAGCCATTTGTAATTAATTGAGAGGCATTTCTCTATCCGTGGTCACAAAGTCACTGACAAGGAGATGCGTTCCGCTCACTGCCTACACACCCCAGAAGATTTATCAGAGTGTGGATCATATCCCAAAGCACAGCACTAACAGGCTCTAAAACATCCTGATGTCTTATTAATAAGTTAATTGAATTCCACCGTAGCTCTCTCAGTATTAATGCATCTATGCTTGTCATTGACTGATAGACAGAGATGAATATGGAGATATTTTAATAGCTTCTTACACGAACAGATGAACGTCTATATCTACATTATCATAAAAGGAGAAAAATTATTTGGGGAGTGCATCTCAAATTAAGAGGAAGTTGATATGGTAACCATTGCAATCAAAGTTTGTTTTTCTTGACGTCAGGGGAAAAATGTGGGTTGACTTCAAGAGGACTGGAATCATAAGCTACAATTTATGGCAGCAATTAGCCTTAAAATAATTTTACTAGGAGCCTGCATGACTGCCTTTGGCAGCTGAACATCTCAAAAAGGAGGAAGGAAGACTGACTGGTAAAGAAATGTACTACTCCAGTGACAGTAGGCTTTATTCATCCTGCTATTTTTGTGGTGGGTCTGTAGCTACTCATGGTAATTTTAAGTATCTAGTTGGATGTCCTCCACTACATAAGCTGTCATATATTCTCCTGGGATTTCAGCTTTGAGTCCGTCAGATTACAACTGAGCCAAACACAAGCTTTGATTGCTTTAGGAATGCCATGCAAAATGCCAGAGCTAAACCAAGATGGCATGACAGACTCATAAAACTCTTTTTTATGCTGGTGACTAATGGATTAAGTGACCCAGAGTGAAGGACTACAGCCAACACATAGGCACCAACTAGTTCCCCCAGCCAAGTAATAACAAAAGATAATCTTTCCCTGCAAGGATTGCACCAAGAGAGCAAAAGAGGCAATTCATCAGAATAAATCAAGTTATCAGTATCTTTACTGTTAAAGTGATTAAGGACACTTGAGAAAGTCCTCACTTGCCCAAAACATGTCTACCCAGTGTAATGCAGAAACTGGATCAAGCTCCTGAGCCAGAAGCGATATAGCCATGAAAAAAAAACCAAAGCACAGAAGGATTCACTTATCAGCAGATAATTTCCTACAGAGGTTTGTTAAAACTCTGCACATAACCTCCAGATGACCTCTACCTCCCTCCTGACTTCGTCATATGATAAATGCAGGAATATCACATCGGAAGTAAAGTCTGACTCCATTAAACATTTTCATACAGACCTTGGAGGTAACAGCTCTCTGGAACTGAGCCCTTTGCTTGCTTCTGACCCCCCCCCCGCCGTTCTCCATGTCTCTTTTCTGATCTGATGAACAAATTGTGAGCCCTCCAGTGGCCAAAGGAATGTATTTCCGACTGTGGTTATGACTCTGGTCCATCCTTTAAATGCTGCAGCCAGTTGGACAGGTTTTCCGCTGTGCACTATAGCTATGACTATAGCGCACAGAGCCAGCAGCCTGATATCCAGTGAATGATTATTTAGAAAGCACATGGAGAGATCAACGCTATAGGATAGTGTAGCAAAAAATCCATTTTATCTGGAGAGTTTAAAAGGAGCAACCTCTCTGACTGTGTTCCAAGATAAGAAAAAAGGGACCCCCATCGTAACACCAGAAGGACAACAGAGAAGCTCCTGGATGAAAGACTCTGTCTCAGCAAAGTTTTTCCATGTTTTCACACCAGAGGCGTTGAATATCCAGAATCCAAAACATGCTCATCAGCTCATAGGATATGGAATATGATTTGAGTTTATCCATAGAATCATAGAATGGTTAGAGTTGGAAAGGACCTTAAAGATCATCAAGTTCCAACCCCCCTGCCATGGGCAGGGACACCTCCCACCACACCAGGTTGCTCAAAGCTCCATCAAGCCTGGCCTTAAACAACTCCAGGGATGGGGCATCCACAGCTTCTCTCCAGAAGCATTACCAGTGAAACTGGACATACACAGAGGAGGACTAGAGGAGAACAGGTGTGATAAATAAGCAATCAACCACATACAGTCAATCTGTGGGCTTTACCAGCCTGTTTCTCTGTGTCTTTCTCACTTCACAAAACCCCTTCCCCCACCTCAGTCCTAACACAAGACCTTCCCGAACCAACAATCTCACCGAGACCCAACACAACCATTTTCTGAGAACAAAGCAGTGTGAGAAAAAGGTTTTCTTGTACTTTTCTTCCTTCTGCCCCTCAAAGCTCTGGCTTTCTCTTTCCTGTGAAAATGTACCATTATTCCAGGAGACACCAGGGACTGGGTGATAAAGATGAAGTTTCACAAGTTAGAGGTCATTCTTCATTGCTGTAGGGGTGGCATTTTGGTCAGTATGTGACTGTATAGTTTAGAGAGAGTGTTGCAATGAACACGCTTACTAATCACACCACGTGGAAGGGGGCCACAGCCTCTGGTAAGGAAGCTGCAGGGTTTATTTACAGTTGCCCCTCTGTCATGCACTCAAAGGAGTTTAGGCATAGGTCCATTAAAATAAAAACATAGACTAATTATTATTATTATTAACATTACTTCTCAGGGTTAATGGCTGTAAGGTAAAGACAAGACTGCAGAGGCTACAGGTTAAAAGACTGTCTTTTGATTCAGAGATATTAACTTCCAATCCTTTTAAGGTTGTACTTTCATTACATTTTCCACAGTCTTAACTCTTTTTTTTTTTTTCATGGGTGCAATTATGGAGTAATTCAGACTACTTTTCTAAAGCAAAAACCAATTATATCTGATTTGAAAATTTTGCAGGTTTTTTTCTTTTTTTTTTGTAAGTGAAAACTCAAAAAAAAAAAAAGAATAGGTAATATATCTAAAGAAACAATACCTATTTTTTTAAAGCTCATTACAAATGGAGCTAGCCATTTAATGTGTCACCTCATACTTAGACATAATTAAAGCTGACGGCATCTGTAGCACTACATCTGTAGCACTACATCAGAGTATCTATGGAGTTACAAACTAACTCTGTGTTGAGAACAGTGTCAAAGTTATCTCTAACGTTTGTTGTACTATATTTCCATGATCAAGGAAAGAAACTTGAAGTCAATGTTCTGGGTTCCCATGTCTGCGGCAATGATTTACCATGTCAAGTAAGACCAGGGCCAGACCCTGACCCAGGCACTTTGTTACTGGGCTGCATCAAAAGAAGCATGACCAGCAGGTCACAGGAGGTATTCTGCTCCTCTACTCTGCACTTGTGAGACCCCACCTGGAGCACTGTGTCCAGCTCTGGAGTCCTCAACAGAGAAAGGACACAGAATTGTTGGAACGGGTCCAGCGGAGGGCCACGAAGATGATTAGAGGGATGGAGCACCTCTCCTATGAGGACAGGCTGAGAGAGCTGGGGCTGTTCAGCCTGGAAAAGAGAAGGCTCCGGGGAGACCTTCTAGCAGCCTTCCAGTATCTGAAGGGAGCTACAGGAGAGCTGGAGAGGGACTCTTTGTCAGGAAGCGTAGTGATAGGGCAAGGGGTAATGTTTTTAAGCAGGAAGAGGGGAGATTTAGATTGGGTATTAGGAAGAACTTCTTTGCTGTGAGGGCGGTGAGGCACTGGAACAGGTTGCCCATAGACGCTATGGCTGCCCCATCCCTGGAGGGGTTCATGGTCAGGCTGGATGGGGCTTGGAGCAACCTGGTGTGGTGGGAGGTGTCTCTGCCCATGGCAGGGCGGTTGGAACTCAATGATCTTCAAGGTCCCTTCCATCTCTAACCATTCTATGATTCTATTATTCTATACTCTGCGTTTTCATGAAACGGGCCAAAGATGGCAGCTTCAGTGTGCTCCAATGAAATTGAGGTCCACCAAGCTCAGCAAGGTACTTGCATTCCCCTGAATAAATAAACATTCAGAAAGGCAGTTATTCCATTGTCTCTTTTTTATATAACCATGCTAGAGATAGGACCTTACTCCTTTTGTGATAAACATTTGTTTTCACTTTTGTGAAAGACTCCTTCCAACACTGTCATGGTCCCATTCACATGGGTGTGAGCACACCAAGTATGTCTACATTGTGGACTAAGTCCAGGGCTATAAAGCCCTGAATGAATAGGTTCAGGAGGCCTAGATCCCTCCACCAGACTTGTTAACCCAAGGTAACACCAGCCAAGCTTGTACTGGTGTAGATATGCCCCAAGTCATGAACCAGCACTTTTCTGCCAGACTTTGTGTGGAAAACCAGATTGAAACACAGGCTCTGTCTCAGGGACCTTATAGTCAAGTTATAAGTCAGGTAAACAAGTAGACCCAGATGTTCCGCACACAAAGGGGTGAAATTCAGCAAAAGGTTTACTAAAAGAGTGTCATACAACATTCCATTTCTAGGATCATAGAATCATCGAATAACAGGTTGGAAGGGACCTCAAGGATCATCTGGTCCAACTTTTCTGGGCAAAAGAAAAAGCACGGTCTAGAGAAGATGGCCTAATACCCTGTCCAGCTAAATAGTAAAAGTGTCCAATGTTGGGAAATCCACCACTTCCTTTGGGATATTATTCCAATGGCTGATTGTTCTCATTGTGAAAAATTTTCCTCTTGTGTCCAACCAGAACCTCTCCAGGAGTAACTTGTAATCATTGCTATTCATCTTTTCCATATGACTCCTTCTAAAAGGAGTCTCCATTTTCTTTGTACCTACCTATTAAATACTCAAACATCATGATAAGGTCTCCCCTGAGCGTTCTTTTCTCAAGGCTGAACAAACACAGTTCCCTCAACCTTTCTTCACATGGCAGGCTTCTGAGTCTTTGGATCACCTTTCTGGCCCTTCTCTAGACCCTCTCCAGCCTGTCCACAGCTGTTTTGTACAGCAGGGACCATTTTTCCAGGTACGGCCTGACAAGCACTGAGTGAGATATAGCCTTCACTTAGGAATCTTAATAGTCTTTAAAGATTTTCTGATGTATCATGTTACCAGGTATAATAGAGACCTAAAATATAAATATAATAGTAACAGATTTTTAAATGTAATTTATTTCCATTCAACTACTCAAACTACTCTGAACAATTTTGATTGGGCTCTCAAAGTGTGCCTGTAAAAGGAGTAGCACGTAGAATGGAAATTCTGCTTTTGTGAAGGACTTCACAAAATCTGCAAAGACAGCTCTGATATCTCTAGCATTATATTTTACATTACTGGAAAAGTTTCATCCATTCAAATTTTTTTCGTCTTTTTAAACTGCATCATAAAATATGTATGATGTATTTACAAATATATAATATTATTCATCTAATATACTAATATATAAGAATATATAGTTAAATATCGAAGTCAAAAATTAAAACTAAAAATGACTCCTGAACGAAAAGATAGCAGATTTTGCTGAAAGAGTGAAAGGTATTTTGACACTTTGGGAATTTTTTAAACTTTTTCACAATATTCTTCTGAAATCAACACTATGTCATGAAGCATTTTAACTCTGATGAAACTGAATAGATTGGCAGAAAAATGGTTCAATCATTTTCTCTTCCAATTAATTCTACTTTCTAGCCCTATTCTCAGAGCTACTTCTCGTAAGCTGAAATTTCAAGGGAGATAATGGCAAATAAAGCAGTGGGAGTTTTTGGGTGGTTTTTTTTTTTTGGGTCTTAAGATGTTTACATATCCAGCCCAGCAAGCAGTCATGCCACAGGCACAGGTGAAGCAACAGAGCTCTGCCATGACCAAGCAGTTTGCAAAGAAAAGGAACCATGAGGAAGATGTACATGAAAGGGAAGAAGGTTTTGCACCTTGCTCATCTCAGCCATTGCTATGAAACGTACCAGCTCACAAGGTTTGGGGTTACATTAATTTGCTCTATTGGGCATTAAGGGTTTAGGGATTTTTTTCAGTTTTCCATGAGCTGTTCTTACTGTGAATACAATCTTTTATTTAAATTATACTATTACAAGATACGGTCCCAGTGAGCAGTACTGAACCTTTGGCATCTGAGGACAGGCAGAAAGACAGGGCTGTGTTGTACTTATTAAAGCATAAAATGCCTGTGATTAAAAAACGTGTAATTTTCAGTATAGACCATTTAAATTAAGAAATGAAACATCAGAATGTGGTGTTTTACTGCGACTGACATGTCCTTTAAATCTGGTGACCAGCCATCCAAAATGCAGGCTGTCTGCAGGCTCCACAACCTTGTCCAGGTGCTTTAAATGGGAAGAGCTTTTGTAGACACAGCAGAGACTGGAAGAGAGCTACGGCCAGTGGCCCAGGCTACACTGGCCTATTACAGGACAAGCTGGTGATGCTTGCTCTGACATGATAACTCATCTCAGCAAGGACTGGACAAGTGACTTTCAAGATCCTGTCCTCTAACAGTACTATAGGAAAAAAAAAAAAAAAAAGAAAAAGAAAAAGAAGAAGAAAAAAAAAGCAAGCAACCAAACAAAACAAAACAACCAAAAAATAAAAAGAGATGGGCTACAGTCTTTGAAGGGGAACTAAAAAAAAACCTAACAAACAGACAAAAAACAAAACTAACCAAACCTCACCAACCGTAAATAACTAAAGGAAATTATTCACAGGTCTAGAGACATTCCTCTTTGGCTTGAGCCAATTCTGGTAATGCTGAGGCATCTGTACCAGTTCAGTGAATCCTGAAGAATAATTTATGAACAGCCCTGATCTTTGCAAACATAGTCATCCTTTCTAAGAAATTATTTAGTTTATCCCTGCATTTCAATCAGATTCTACCATGGGCAGTTTTATTCTGTTGATCTAAATTTTGCAAGAATCTGCTTTCCAGCTTAGTTTTCAGCCCACTAATGCTGTCCCATTTCCAAAGTAATTGCATTTCAACAGTTTCAGACTGATCCTAAAATTTCTGTACAGTGTTGTCAGAGTACAGAGTCAAGTTCTTTGAGATTTTGCACACATGGAGAGGAGAAGGTGTAATATCAAATTTACTAATTTAAAGATGAGGTTTCTGATTTAACAATGATAAAAAAATGTGTTGTATAAGACAACACAAATGTAAGTTACACTTAGCAAAATGTGTAGCAATTGTAATGTACAGTTCAATCACAACACCAGTGTGATTCCTACTACTGCTCCCTGTAATGTGCCACTCTCCTGGTCCTCATTTTACATTGAAATAAAACTCTTTGCCACAGCTGTGGTCAGTCATACCCCTCATAGTTCCCTGAGCTTGGTGGGTGCATCGCCCTTACCCATCTTCTCTGAGTCTTCTTCCACTTTAGACAGCATAAGTATGTTAAAAAGTACAACCCCTTTTCAGGAAGTCAGTATGCAACAACGTACTTCACACTCTGAAGACACCAAAAGAATTTTACCTTCATGAGTTTTGCTGATGAATAGCACCAAAAAAAAAAAAAAGGAAAAAAAAATATCAAAGGAGGAAAGAGATTATGGAAGAACCCTTAATGTATTTAATATGGAATTATATTAAATCCAAACAGAATTATTTTATTATTACTAGCTTTTATTGGAATATTCTCTTGGTAGCAGACTAATTTTAATGCAACTGAATATTAGATTTCAGGCTAGAAAGAAAATGCAGATTCTCTTGAATATATATATTCGCCAATAATTGCTACCTAGTGAAGAAAAGGAAAAAAGTGGATATAATTAAAATAGAATGTAATGAGTTTTGTAACTTCAGTGACTTTTGAAAGAATATGAAACCTTTAATGTGCCTGTAGGGACTGAATGAGAAATGACTTTGTGTTATGCTATCTCGTAGCCCTTGAAGATTTAAGCCCAACAGGAACTGTCAATCACTTTTCCACACAGTGCTCTGAAAGGTCAGCTGCAAGTACTGTGCTTGCCTCCTGACCATCTTGATACTTGAAGATGGGAGTACTTTGAAGATATTTGAAGATGGGAGCAGTACTATGTTTATAAAACTTACAGCTTGAACTGCTACTTAAATGAACAGCTGCTACATTTTGGCTGAAGGAAGAGGAAGAGGAAGAAAGAGTGATTGGGACAACTGTCGTTGGGTGGAGATGTGTTCCTCTGTCTTGTATCTACCCCATTTACTTTTAATTAGATTATTTCTGACTTTCCACCTTCTCCTCATAATATCCTTAGAGTCCTGCTCTTTTTGTTTCACTCTACTAAATCCAGGCTCCACTTTTCATGGTGTGTTTAAATTACTTTTTAATTTTTTTTTCTTTTTCTAGATGAAAGGAGCTCAGTGTGATAAAAATTACTCAGAAAGACAAAAGATGTAGTTTCCAAGAATGTTTTTCCTGTCATTGCTACATAGTGCCCTTTTCCTAGCTATTGAGTAAAGGCAGGTAGTTATTGGAGGCTTCAGCTACTGAGCAAGGACACAGGAGTCTCACCATGGCATATTCCACAGGAGGTGTGGTGAATGTTATCATCCAGAGGTACCTTGTACTTTTTAGCAGATTATTGCCAATCTAAAGGAGGTCACAGATCTAGAAGAATACACACACCCATTTGGCATGGCAACTATGAAGAATGACAGACAGTGCCACAACGTACAAGTGTGCAGGGCTTCAATGAATCTGGGACCGTCTTTGCTATGTCACCAACTGGTGCATGTAATGCCTTTGCGGACGGATCAATGCACTTCACTCAGAGAGGGAAGCAACATTACATTTATTGATGTAAAGCAGGGATTTAACAAAGTTTGAGGGTAAATGTGACTGTTTCAACAAGATTCAACAGGAAGTCACACTTGCTTATTTACTCCACAGACAAAAGGGTCAGACAGAAGTGTCAGTGAGACTGTCCCATTGAGTCACAAGGTTCGGAAAGGACCCCCTTCCTTTTTAAACTCCTTCTCAGAGAGAAGTCTAGATGTGGCCAGACTTGGCCAACAGTTTATGTCTAAATGATTAAATATGTGCAATCAATCCTTTATATCACTTAGCTAAGATTTTGAAGTTTAGCATGATATTAGTCCCTTATCACAGGTCCATTGTGGCAGGGAATTTTTGAATCTTGAGAAGTAATCTTGAGCAGAGTCCCTGACCAAGGGGAGATCCTGGCTTGTAGCTCACTGCCATGCAGGAGAGCTGGAAGGGCTCTTAGGCCATTGACTATTTACTGAGGTAAGATTATTTACCTATAGTCATATTTGCATATAGCTCCAGTACTGAATACCAGTATTGCTCATGGCTTGCCCTTGGCTATTTTGTTGTTATCGGTCTCCCTGTAACCACGTTGAGCTTTGGATGCCATTCTCATGGCCACATGCACCCATTGTGATGACCAAGAGTGGTTATGGGAGATAAAGATCAGGTTGGTCCCTGGGGAGGGGGAGCACAGCGTCACAAATGCCAATATCTGACCTTCTGACTCAGTCTTACAGTGGGAAACCTCTGATGCCATTTTATTCTTTGTGAGGGCAGTTTAACTGACCCTTGTGATTTTTAATAGAGCTGAATGGATACAAAGCAAACACTAACTTTTTGAAAAAAGCCCTAAAAAGAATAGCATCAAATCAGAAACTTACCTCAATATACTGACATGGTTTTAAATGAAAGAAAACAAATTTAAAATTCCAATTATCATCCTCTTCCCTCTCCTCCCCTTAAAGAAAAGTAAAATGAAAAGTTAAGAAAGAAAAAAGAAATGTTTTTTAAAGTATTTGTTCAGATGTTTAGCCTCAGAACCTTCTCTGCGTTTTACACAGAGGAAGTAAAAGAGAGAGATTGAAACTATTAAAAAAGAAAGAAAAAAAGAAAACACCCAAGGCTTTTTTCCCTCCACCCCATCAAAGAGAGGGAAAAGGGAGACAGGTGCCTATCTACTCTATTAGTTCACATTGCAACATGACTAAATACAGGAGATGCAAGATGGCATCTAGGCAAATTGCCCAACAGATGGTACAACCTATTAGTGAAGAAACTTTTTAAAAGATAATAAACTACAGCAGGAAATGCAGACATTTTTATATTTCAAGGCAGGTGCTTTGCAGGGAGGTGGAACCCTCTGAAATACATGACTCCAATTTTACCTCTCAGATGTAGCTCAAATTATGAGCAGCACCAAGCTCTGTGCTCCAAAGGCAAAAAGGGCTGGCCAAGATGTGGTGCTCAGGGTTTTTAGGTGTATTTCAGATGAAATATATATAAGACAATAAACCTCTGATGTAGATAATTACAGAAAAGAAAAACAAAAGGAGGTTTGTTGTTCTTGTGAGGTTTTTTTTGTTTGTTTGTTTTATTCAGAATGGGCAAATCTCCTCCTACTCATGGAAAAAAAAAAAACCCCAAACAAACAAAAAAAACCCACCCAACAACAAACAAACAAACCCAAAAAGAACAAGAGAAATTTAAATTCTGGGTAAGTTTCTTAGCTGCAAACCCTGTAAGACAGACAAATTCCACTGTGATTAACAAAACTGTGTTGATTTCTGCCAGCTAAAACCCCTTTCCACTCAAAACTGAATAAAAGAAAGAAAGAAAGAAAGAAAGAAAGAAAGAAAGAAAGAAAGAAAGAAAGAAAGAAAGAAAGTTTGCTTATTCAGTATTGTTTTTCTTCTCATAAAAATGTCTGGATTATACTTACACCAGAATGCCAGCGTCTAATTAGCCTCATTCATTTCATACAGTAACTATAGGTACAAAAAAAATCTTACTAGTAGTCTCCTCCCATTTCTCTCTCCTCTAACCATTGTATATAAGACATAGCTGAGAGTTTGAATTCACTGGGCCAAAAAAAGCATCACTTCTTTGTGAAAATGAATATTTGCACTGTAAAATGAGTGAAAGAATCTGCCAGCCCTGAGTACACGAGTGCTGTGGCCAGCCAAACCTAACAATGCACAAACAAAAAGTACCAAATAAAAGAAATAGAGCTCAAGTCACAATATAAAACTAATATAAGCAATAGCAGTCTGGCACAAAGTGTTTTATTGCTGTTGGCAAAGAGTTCTTTAAGTATGTGTGCTTGTTCTTCCAAATGAAAAATAAAAATACAGTGCATGAGAAATCATCGTTGCTTCATTTATTCTCTGTTTTATATGCAGAAATACAGAGATTGCTCTATTACTGTTTCGAAGTCTGCTCTCAAATCCTTTCCTTAGCAAAGCAGTTGTTACTCACCTAACTGTTCTCAGCAAAGCAAATTCTGTTCTGAGCAACCCCCAAGTAGGATAAAGCAGAAGTAATTTTTCTAAGTCTATATATCCCATTGGTGTTCCACTGACTTCAGTGGTGCCTCTTATGAGCTTGACCTATGATTTGTATGTGTTTAATTTAAAGTGTGGTATATATATATAAATTGTGCAAACTCTGATTTTATATGTGTTTATACAATATGTACGTAATGAATATATGCCAGCGAACTTGTATTAACCATCATGAATGGCTCTCACTCACTGAACTTTACAGCAGTTGCTCCACGAGGCTTGATGTTCATCTAAGGTACCTCATCTGAGAACTATTAAAGTATCACCAGATGAAACTCTAGCCCTTTGCTTTCAGTAAGCATGAGCCCAGTTTCCATCAGCAGGGGTGAGGACATGAAGGACAAAACCCCCAGATCGCTACACCTGGACTGAATGAAATGTTCCCCAAGTTCCTTTGCCATCCTAGGCAATAAAGGCATTTAATCCCTTGTCTGAGGTGCACCTGGATTTCTCTCAGGAGCAAGAAGTATTTCGTCCTGCAGGCAAAATCTGGCAGCACTTCATATATACATATATATTCTCCTTTAATAGTCAGGGCACCAGAAAGGGGCTGAGAAATATAACAATTTATGTTGGGGTTTTGCTACTATTTCAATGTGATTATATCCTTCTTAAAAGATCAGAACATTGTGTTGCACTGCTCAGCAAATATTACATTCTTAATCCAAAACACATAGAAACCGATGGAAAAACTTCCACTAAACTCAACAAGTTTTGGATCTGCCATTCTATCCAAGCTAAAAAGAAACAATTTGGCCACCATGCTTAGATATGATTTGCTTTTAAAAGAAACTGAGTCTCTGGCCTTGCAGTATATGGATTCAAGGATACAGTTATCACCTCATTAGACTGAAGTGATAGCTTGAGGTTATCATTAGAATATCTAAGCCAGTCCTTTTTTTAACCCTGCAATTAAGTTGTCCCTTCAGGCGATATTTCACTTGTGGTGAAGGTATATTCTGCTGTGGTGATCTAAGGTCTTTGTCCCAGGGACTGCACCACCCTTTTCTACCTGTTCTCACATCTGGGTTTAGAGTTCCCAAGCCCCAGCTAGAGAGGGAATGGTAGGAGACAACATATCAAGGTCTCATCCCAACAAGAGGCAGAGATTCATTGGCCACGGGTTGCTAACCCACACATAGGCCTAATTTGTTTTAAGAGCAAGATTAGAAAATGAAATAAGATTCACTGTTTCTGGTCACGTTCAGAGATTCTTTTGGTGTAAACTTTTTGTGTCCCGTGCAGGTTACACCACCTGATGTGGGTTTTCCTTACAACTCATCTGCCGGATGTCAGGGTACAGAAGCATCCCTGCCCCTGTTTCAGTGCAATAAGACTAATGTATGAGACCTTCAATTGGTAGTTCACTGTAAATTCATATAGTAAAGAGGGATGGCATTAATGCTTGCTTAAGCAAAACACAGATTCTGCTTCCTTTCCTCCTTTCTGCTCACAATCTCTCAGAGCAAGGCATTGGTTATCTGAGATTTACCAGACAAAAACCATGGCTCCTCTCCCTCTATTCTGTAAAGTTCAGGGATTAATTTATGTATGCTATGCACCCTAGTCACTATTTTAGAGAGAAAGGTAAATCACAATACCCATAAATAAAGATCAAAATCAATAACAAAGAAACCAAACATTGCCAAAGCAAAAAACGCAAGAACTAAGCCTGTGGAAATAAGGAGACTGGATCACTGCTAGCAAGAGCAGTTTGTGAGACATCCAAAGAGAAGTTAATCCAGGATTGTGGTTGATATTTCATGTCAGTTCTGACAGTAAGAACAGTACATTTCCTGTACAGGTTGACAGTGAAGATGAGTGGCTAAAAAGAAAACATTTTCTAGACTAAGTTCAGAAAGAGACTTTACTTAAGTCAGTTGAGGCACGTGACTAGGACTTAATTTTGTAATTTCAAATGTGAGCTATGTTAAGTATTCAACAAACTGATTCCCATTTTTTTCTTTCTAACACCTAATATTCAAAGATAATCTTTTCAAGCCATCTGGCCAAGTCATAATCCACTTTTGTTTGATTTGACAGATCGATGAGTGAACATTACACAACAAGAGGTATACAAACTAATGAACAAGCTCAAAGGCATGCTTTTTAATTTACTTGGAACAACACACAAAAATTTATAAGCCAGTCTGAAGTAATTTACTTCCACACACCTCTGTATCTACAAGTTGGTAAACACCTCTATTATTATTCCTGGATTGTTTTACACCAGCATTCAAAGGCGTGAAAGACAAATTCAGACACTCACTGAAAGATACAGTATCTGCTCCCACATTTTAGTCAGAGTCATTCTTTCATCTGTGCACTTCAGAACTTTTTTGTCCAATTATTCTCTCATTTCTAGATGGCTTCTGTGGCCAAAGCACTCTTTGCAAACCACATTAGTCATGTATAGAGAGTGAGCATCAGCCTTGAGACACAGAACCAAGGTTGCGTCATTTATGGTCATTAAAGACACATGGCACTTCTTTAAGACATGACATAAACCCAAGGCTTTGCCATTTGCTGTCAGTAAAGAAGCACAGTTTGGTGGTGAAGGAATGGCTGCAGTTGGCAACTCATTAATTTTGAGCTGAATAATTGCAGTCTACTTCCATACAATTCATTGTCCTTCTAGATATATTCCCCTTCATACATTGCTCTCTTCTGTGACAATGCTGCCAAATATTATAGGAGGAGGTTGCCCGATTGCACTGTCATTCTCTCTCTTAGACTTTCTGGGCTCAATCTTGAAGTCTGGGATAGAGATGGACAAGAAAGATATTTATCAGCATCTTAGATCGTATGGATAAGCAAGCAGAGCAAGAAGTTTAAACAGTGCTGACACTCTGTGTAGTCTTGTAAGTTGAACCATACAAACAAACATGATGCCCCTGAAAACACCGCTATTTAACGCTTTTCCCTTACAAAACACAACTCTGTCGCTTAAGTCTGACCGTTCTTCATTCATTTTTGGTTCATTGTGTAAGGCACACCTTAATGTAACACACTTGGTGATTTAAATTATCTCTCTACCATGATTGCGTCCAAATTCATGTGTTTGAACCACTGCAACTCACCTCTGGCCCACTTTTTCTACAGAAACATGGGAATGGGGTGATGGGTGACATAGGTCTGAGTTTTAACCTCATATGAAACCAGAAAGTGGATGGTGCTTGACCAAGGAAGCAGCAAGCCCTCTATGTTCTAATGGCAGATCTGTAGCCCTGACACTCAAAGATGGTGATAGCTTTTGTCAGCTCTCACTCCAAGGGTGATCCCCAAACACTTGATCACCTGTGTTTGACAATTGAGACTTCCAAGAGGGGAGCAAAATGGTTTGTGGTGCTGCATCCTCTTTTTGCAGCAGATGACCTGCATCTCATCCTGTATGCTATTTAACAGAGAAGCAGCATGGTGTTGTCTAAGGCTTGGGTGCAGTGTGGTTCTGGGAAGCAAAAAGTCATGGAAAGGTTAATCCAGCTGAAGCCATTGCAACGTTGGTTAAAGGAAGCAACCCAAGACACAGCGAGTACAGCATTTTACAGCCACTGAAGAGGGGAGCTGGATAACCTTTAGAAAAGAGATGTGTGGGTGATCTGCTCCAATTGCTCCCAGAGCTCTGAAAATAATTTCTGCTATTAAAGTGAAATAGCCAAAATATGGAGCAAAAATAGCTTAGATTTTGCTAGAGAGATTTCCAAGGAGTTTATTTGTAGCTGAGTTTGTTATGACAGGTATCTATTTTTTGCTTATACCTAGGGGAAAAAGAGACGAGTGAATTTTTAGATTTGCAGAAATGAATAAACTTGTCAAATAAAGAAATTATTTCTCAAGTTCTGTCAAAAATATTTGTCCTCATAACTGCATTGTTAAAGAGCCATTGCCTTACAGCCCTGAGGTGGCAGAGTTCCAGCGACTCTAGAAGTTTAATAAAGTTTGTAACAGGTGCATGATGGAAGAGATATATGCACATACACACACAAGGTTAGTTTTATGCTGAGGGATTGTTGGAACAAAGGCATGAGGATAATAATATGTCCACACAGACACGTATGCCGACACATATATATAGATGTCTCAGAGTGGTTCCACTAAACCAACTTTGCACAGTCCTTCCTGTGCAAAATTAGCCCTCTCTATATTGCAGAAATGTTCAGGGTGTTTAAGTCTGGAGAGAGTCCAGACGAATTGGATGTGTTAAGAAAACTTCAGCAATAATATAAGAATTGTTTAGCAATGCAAAGAGCTTGAAACAGCTTCTTAATATTAACTCTGGAACTGCTACCAAAATATGTTTTAATGCAAAGGTGAGATGTAAAATATTATTGCTATAAAACATATGAATTTTAAATAAGGTGGAAAATTAACAGCTCATTTAATGTGTAATAATGCTAAAAGAAATGGTTACTCATCTTCCCTGGGACTGTACCATTGACCAAAGTTATTGCCTTGTAGAGACAACACAACCTAGTATAAAAGATATGTCCTCTCTGCCTGGTGTTTTATGGTAGGAGAACAGCCCCACAGCGAATTCCAGCAGAGAATCACTTGACCTGGACACACAGAAAGATGTTTCCTTAAAAACTTCTGAAAAGAAGGGGCAGATAAACTGCCTCTATTATAATTTTACCCAGTATTCAATGTGAATGACTGGCCCCTCTGTAACCTGGGTATCTAGAAGTCTAAAGGAGAGTTAAGTAACTGCTGCAACACAGAGAGTGGGTTGAGCCTTGTAGGAAGTAAAAGCAAACTTATAGAATTACGTTTAACCACTATCAGATATTCTTCAGTGTATGAAAAAAATGTTCCTGGGTTACATCTGGTCAGGAAATCACATCATCATGCTATTCACAGGAGTCTGAAAACATGAATAACTCTCATCAGTGATCCTAATTATTCCTAGAGGAACTAAAGGTCAGTTACTAAGTAGAAAGCATTGATAAAAGAAGCATTACTTTCTGGCAGAGCACACTTAACTAGCATTCAGCAGATAATGGACAACTACTTACACTCCAGTGTAATACTTTGGTATAAATAAACTCTTTTTCTTAAGATTAATAGGAATTTTTCATTTCAATGGTGAATTCTGAAGCTTCTCATAGTGCTTTACATTTTATTTTATTGGATGTAAAAATTATAGATCTGGTCCAATGACCTCTGGGGGGATTATTTTTTTATTTTATTTTATTTTTGCTGTGGTCATCAAATTAGACCTTATTGCAGGAGTTAATAAATAAACTAGTGACGTATCTCTTTCTCTGCAGAGGAACACAGAACTCCTCATAAAGGCTCCTACAGCAGCAGCATCCAGTAGCAGAAGATAAGAAATTTTAAAAATTGTCTTGCATTGAAGTTATCAGCGGTATATATTTACAGTAGGCAAAATATTACTACAGCAGCTGGAATGTACCCCTGGCTACCGCCTTTATATGGAACAGACCAAAGGACAAGAGTTGTTCTCCTCCATGGGGAAACACCACCACATCCTTAACACCATGTCAAAGCTTCAGCGTGTAGTAGCTTGGGTTCAGGGATCAGTTCTTATCACAGATAAGTAAGCAAGTATTATTTACTCCTTGGCTGTTTCTCATAAGCAGATTTAGTGATTGAGGCACTGAAATCCATAGCTACTTTGCTGTGCTGGTTTGTGAAATCGAGCCTGAGGTAATTTCATTGTTGAGGTTTTTGCCCTGTGTGAATAGTTAAGTTGGCTATTGAACAGAGAAAACAGAAATTATTATTATAATGTATTACACAGACTGTTCTGTATTATTTTATTTATTTATCAATTTATTTATCTTTCTATAATCTTCTGCATATCTGAAGTCTATAAAACAGGTTGTAAGAAGCATGCAGGAGCCTCAGGCAAAATTTACACACATTCAGGAGAAAATTAAGGAAAGTTCCAACTATACTACTGAGGCATTTCAGAAATAAAGGTAGGCACCTTTAAAAGTTTGCTACGTTTCATGAACTGACCACCTAGGTACTTCAGGACATCTGAAATCCCCAAATCAGAAATAATTGATTCTAAGTCCCTTTGGTAGTTAAATAAACTGATGTGATCAGAGCATACCCAATTTGGGGGGCTGTTTTCAAGCAATTTTAAAATGTTGGTGAAACCACTGGCCTCAGAAAGAAGACAGCTAAATTCTAAGATTTGTCATTCTGGAGGATTTTGGAAATATCAACTTCATCATCAAGGAGAAAACCCCAGTCAGTGTGGTATATGGTGTCTAAGTAAATATCTCTGTCTTGTCAGAGTCCTTTGTGCAGGCAGTAATGAAAGATTTGGACATTACCAATCTAGACACAATGGGTACCCGATCCTCTAATCTAGATGTTGAGTTCTTCAGCTGGGACAGTCATTGTCCTGCTCCCTTGCCTACCTTTACTTCACATATTCAATACTGTAAGCACAGTGAGGGAACTGTGGAAATCAAGATCTTGTAAGGGAAAGCAGCTGGGTTATGCAAACTCTGAAAAAGGTACACAAAGGCATGAGGTTCTTCCCAAATACACATCTTCCTGTTCTTGTTTTTAAAGAAATTAACATTCCTTTTTTAATCTAGGATCTCTTCTCAGTCTGCTGGGTGTTCCCCTCTCAGGGTTTTCCAGTAAAAACAGTCAGCTGGAGCACTGCTGACTTTAGGCTTTTGCCACAGCTGCCAAGACAAGTAACTTGAAGCTACTAATGCTGTTCGGTTCAGCTCAACAGGATAATCATACCATTACTTGGTACCCACAATATTAAGACATAACATTTTCATTAAAATTGATATAGATGTCACTTTAATATATATATATGTATATATTTAGCTCTTTTTCTTCCATATTAGTAGCAAGAAAACAGTCACCCTGTGCTAAACTCAAATATCACAAAATTGACTTGTATTTTGGAAAATCTTGTAATATTCATGACCACGTATGCATGCATATGAATCTCACAGAGATTACAATACCTTGAAGAGCAAAAATGTTGATGGTTCTTCCAAGAGCAGGATTCACTGAGACCTAAATCCTTTCAGGCTGACTTTTTATTCCCTGACTATGAGAAGAGATAACTTGCAGTTTGAAGAGATTTTTACACGGATCAGGAAAGAGACAAGCAGATCCCAGCAGAAATTTGTGATGAGTTGGCTGGGGTAATCTAACCCCAGCCCCTGTGTAACCTCACTCTCTCATTTAGCTTTAATTTTCATTTCTTCGCTGATAACCCTGTATGTGCTCTCCATTTCAGATTCCTTCTGTCTTTCCGTTTCACATCTCTTAGTAACATTTTTTTTAACTTGTCTGAGCATCATCCCATTTTCAACACAGAGAAAAGAGTTGATTTATCTTTCTCTCTTTTAGCTAGTATCTTTTATCTACACTATTAAAACAGCAAATTCAGCTCTTTTCACAAATCCAAATCATTACCCAGATTTCTTACAGTGGTCAGAAGCTTTAACACAGTTTGTACCTTCTTTCTTTCCTGATGATGTGACTGTTTTTCCATGTTGTGAGCTCTACCATCTCTCTTAACAACCATTACAACCACTAAAGAGTGAACCTGATTCTCCGTCTCTGCCCACAATTCCTTGTTTCAGGCAAGTCTCTGGCTGCACATTTTAGCACACAGTCTTTAATGTGGTGCAGGCCATCACCTTATATAAATAAAATGAAATATATCCCTCCTATTAAATATCCAGCCAGGGGAAAATTATTTGAGAGTATTGGCCATTAAAATAAGGATAAGCTTTAGGATGGTTTAGAGATTTTCTCATGATGGATATGCGCTATCCCTCATTTCAAAAACTTAAGATGTTATATAGGATCTATTGTTCATTGTTTTGAAAAGAAAAGCAAGTGCATTAGATATCAGAGAAAGTTTGAAATGAAATGAAAACTCCGGTTTCAGAAAGATCTTATAATCCAATTTACTGTAACCTTGTACAGCAACTGCAAAAGAGATATCGACAGACCCAGACAGTTCAGCGTTCTGCTCATCCTCCCCGACAAGGTTAGCACATAAAAGCTCAGGCACTCTGGATGAGAGCGTCAGTGGGTATAAATCAGTGTCATGCCTTAGGCCAATGGCACTCGTGGCCACGTTTCCTCAGTATTACTCTTGTAGATGTGGTCTCCAGGTCTGTGATTGTTCTGAATTGGCAGACAAAAGCAGTTATTGGGAGGACTAAATTGTATGGTGGATTTAGGTTTCTCTGTAAAGAATGGGAGGGGTTTTCGCTCTTTGCAAGCTGAGAAACATTACTGCATATTTTTCCTTTTTTTTTTCCCCCCATCTGTCACCGTATTGAAAGCAGTTTGCCAGGGACTGGTTCTGATGCTATGCAGCCCTGTGAATTCAGAGATATTTAATAGATATTTGAGCCTGAGATGAAGTGGCTATGGAAGAGTGTGCCAAACTGCCATTTTCTACATTGAGCAGCACCACACCATTGCTCCTGCATAAGAATGCCATATTGCTGATGGCTGTGACAGCTCAGATGAGCCCCTGATGAGATAGTTTCTACTTGTTGTAGAAAGCAGGCTAGCCCAGGAGACCCTATGAGAGCCAGGTTGCAAGCAACTGCTTGAAACACTGCTGGCCTGGACAGTACTTAACTTGCCATGACAGCTGACAGTCTGCATCTGCTTTTGCTGTGAAACAACAGCTCTGATCGGGCTAGAAATTCATCGAGAAATAAAATTTCCATCCTGAACACGCCTTTTGACATTCCCACGGCGACATGAAGAAGCTCAGAACTTCTAATGAATCTGAATTCACACAAACTCACTTCTGACGATCTGAAGGAGTTAACAGTGAAGGACACATTCCTCTCTGAGCATGTTCTATCTCCTGTCACAGGACTTCTTTTATACTGGACATTGCATATGATTAGCATACTCAGAGTTATGTCTATAGAAGGAAAGCCAAAATGTTCCTATAACAGGTAGTTCCTAGGGGTTAGTGTGGACCACTGACCTTCAAGAGTTTGCGTCTCCTGGTTCTTAGCATCTTTGCTGAAGAATCTGGGTGAGAAATCTGACTAAAATTCAGAAGAATCAAGAGAGGTGGTCCAAAGGAAAAGAAATGCAAATAAGAACAATCTGGGACACTACAACCAGAGCTAAAAAACAAGCTAGCTGGTCATGAGGACTGCAGCTGGAAGCCAGAGAGAACTAAGGCTAAAGTTTCGGACGTGTCTCTTTAAAACAGAATTCAGAATAATGCTTAACATAATCTGCAACATAATATCCTTTATTGCTCCAGTAAAAGGTTGGAATTTGTGTATACATGCTGAACATACATGGAAACAGAAAAAATAAACATAAATTAATAATTACATGATGCAATATACATGACAAAGTACTCAGAGGCTCATTAATAATGAAACATGTACAAAAATAAACTATAGGAAACTCCAAATAAAATGAACCTGGAGTGGTCTAGTAATGTAATATTAACTGATATGATTAAACAAACATGTGACAAAGTAATAGTAAACACATGCATTCAACTACTGTGGAATTCAGGACTGGCCTCTCAGGCCCAGAAATCACAATATCACATCATTACCTTTTTAGGAGAAGCTTATGCCAAGTCACTGGTAAAATGTTTTCTTAAGTAAGTATCTAAATATTGTGCTGGAAAAGCTGGCAGTTGCAAATCACTGTTAAAAAATGTTTCTTCTCCTTTGTTAGTGATGCAAATCAACAACATTTTCTTATTAATTGTAAAAGCCTTTGTCACTGTCAGAAAAATGAGACCAAACCTGTCACTAGAATATAAGTGGTTCATGTGTGTTATCTGTAAGATGTAAGAGACCAAGAGAGAATACATAACCCAGACCTTAAAAGAAAACTCTTACTCTATTTACAGCAAATGAGAAAACCTATTGGAATCTGACCAGATGTACTATCTTTTGAAAAATGCACCCAGGCACACACTGGAATACCTCCATAGCAAATGTATTGCTGAGCCCACATGTCACACGGGATCCATCTTCCCCTAACTGCTGCCTAAAGAAGATGCAGTTTCACATTGTGCAGGTTCTCACATTCTGCAGTTCCCACCTCTCACATCTCCCAGCCATTAAAGACCACCAAAGAGAAACATTTAGACTTTGCAACCCCTTATGCACTGAGGATGGTATTTAGAGAGTCTTCACAACTCCTAGCTGCCAGGGGTCCTCTCACAAAACTAAATTTCTCTGTCAGCCCGCATCTCCTGCTCAGTGTGTGCTAAAGGAGGTAACACGCTCACAGGCAAAGCCTGCTGTCAGCAGGCATCCTCCATTGCAACGTGCTGCAACAAGACCCTTCATGGGAGAAAATACGGTGCATGCATTTTCCATTTTGTGCTGCTGTTGTCTACTACTGGAATCTGAAGAAATCCAAATGTTCTCCTCAAAAATAAAATAAAAAATAATAGATATTTCTCCACACCTACTGCTCACGTGATACATTTTGCGTGTGCACCATGCAGGGCTCCCAGGTACGGATACACATCTCAACCTCGTCTCTTTTGCGCACCATGATGAAACCTAGTGCATGCTGTTACCCTCATCCCCTCAACCACATGTCTACTCTTGTGTCAACAAACCCTCCTGTTATTTCAGGAATTTACAGCTTGTCAATAAACATTTCAGGGTTAAAAGTTCAAGGACCTGGGATAGAAGATGGCAGTCAAGAGCTGCATAGATTTCTATGCACAAATGTTGATGGAAACAGCTGAATAAAAATGTTAGGGCATGATACTGTTTCCAAAAAAAGTCACTGTAAAACTATCAACCATTTCACTGTGACTAGATTCAGCTCTAAATATAAATTAATTTCTACATGTGTTTGGAAGTATCTTTCTTTTTTTTTTCAGTACAAACCTCTGCACAGTAAATACAAGCTTTATTTGGCTTAGAATTCAAGGGCCATGTTATTGCTAAACAATCCAGTCAAGCTAAATTTAGGCTTTTTATGTTTCACTAAATCAAAAACGGGTAGGTGAACTGTAAAGTTCACAAATCATCTTCTAATCCTGACTACAAGATTTTTTTTTTGTAATCTTTTTTCACTCTTAGCCCCATTTTTTAAGTGCTCTTCTCAATGTGAACAGAGCCCTTTAATGAACATTAATATTATATACAAGCAGAAGCAAATTGTTCTATAGCTGGATTACTCCACAGGCTGCAGCAGGGCCAAAGAAGCTATATGGTCTTTGGATCCATGCTGCATTGTAAACTAAGAGCCTGCTGGCTACTAGATAGCACAAGAGATCAGCAATGGCATGGCTCATGGTTTTAAGAATAAAGTAAATAGATGGAATTTAAGGCCGAGACAGTTTTGACCAAAAATGACCAGATTTCAGCCATCTGCTGGACATTTAATGTGAAAAAAAAAATGATGCTTTTCATTCTGTTTTTAGAAACTCTAACCACTGCTTTTAAGGAAAGAAAAAAAAAAAAAGAAAAATATTATATTACATTATATTATATAGATTATTTAAATAACTCCTAAAAGCTAGCTAATGTAAAAATCTATTATCGAAACAAGCTCACCAAATAGAGATGGAACATTTTAGCAAGAAAGATCAGTAAAGTTATCGATTTTTCTTTTTTCCCAAATAAACTACAATATATCTAATAAAACTGCCAGTGCTTTTTCAGTATAGGATTAAAAATGGTACAATTTAATTCAATGGAAAAGAAACTGGTATGAAATCACTGACGTAAAACCTAGCAGGAAGGTGCTGAATTTCAGATATACCAATCAGAAAATACAATGTACATTATTCAAATACTTATTAATCACTCACATAAGAAAATAGATAAAGTGAGCACAGACTATCAGAGAATGGTAGCGGCTGGAAGGGACCTTCAGAAATCATCTAATCCAACCCTCCTGTCAAGGCAGGGTCACCCAGAGGAGCTTGGACAGGAACCCATCCAGGCGGGTTTTGAATATCTCCAGAGAAGGAGACTCCACACCTCTCTGGGCAACCTGTTCCAGGGTTCTGGCATCCTCAAAGAAGTTTTTCCACATGTTTAAATGGAATTTCCTGTGTTCCAGTTTGTGCCTGTTGGCTCTCGTGCTGTCACTAGGTGCCACTGAAAAGAGTCTGGCTGCATCCTCTTGACACCCAGCCCTTAGATATTTATAGGCATTGATGAGATCCCCTTTCAGGCTTCTTTAAGCTAAATAGACTTAGGTCTCTCAGCCTTTCCTCATGAGAGAGGTGCTCCATTCTCTTGATCACCTCCACAGCTCTCTACTGGACTCTTTCCAGTAGTTCTCTGGTCTTCTTGAACTGGACACAATGCTACAGAGGTGATAAATCTGTAGAATCTATGATTCTATGTGGCCTCACCAGGGCAGAACAGTGGGGGAGTATAACCTCCCTCGACCTGCTGACCACACTCACCCCAGGAGACCAATATGACCTTCTTGGCCACATGGCCCATTGCTGGCTTGTGGTCAATTTGTTGTCCATCAGAACTCCCAGGTCCTTCTCTTCAGAGCTTCTACCAGCGGGTCAGTTCCTAAACTGTACTGGTGCATGGGGTTATTCCTCCTCCAGTGCAGGACCCTACACTTGCCCTTGCTGAACTTCATTAGCTTCCTTTCCACCAAACTGTCCGGTCTGTCCCAGTCTTGCTGTATGGCAGTGCAGCCTTCTGGTGTTTCAGACACCCCTTATATTTTTGTACCATCAACAAACTTGCTGAGGGTACACTCTGTACCCTCATCCAGGTCTTTGATGAATTTATTGAACAAGAGTGGATCCAGTACTGACTGACTCCTGGGGAGCCTGCTAGTTACAAGCCTCCAACTAGACTCACAGTCCTCTGAGCTCTGCCATTCAGCCAGTTCTTAATCCACCTCACTGTTGGCTCTTGTAACCTACACTGCCTGAGCTTACCTATGAGGGTGTTATGGGAGACAGCGCCAAAAGCCTTGCTGCAGCTGAGGTAGACAACATCCACTGCTCTCCCCTCACCTATCCAGCCAGTCATGCCATCATAGAAGGCTATCATATTGGTCAAGCATGATTTTCCCTTGACAAATTCACGCTGACCACTCCTGATAGCCTTCTTTTCCTCCACATACTTAGAGATGATGTCCAGAATGAGCTGTTCCATCTCCTTTCCAGGGATAGAGGCATGTATGTAATGCTGCACAAGAGCAACACTGGCTCCTTAGAGACAAATGGCAGACCAGCACACTGAAGGGAGCGCAGTATCTGATGAGCAGATACACATGTGCACCACCACTCTGCCCTGTGGACTTGACAGAGCAATATATTCACCTGTGGATCAGCTCATAGACTGGTCTGTGATGAACAGAAGCACTTATTAAATGTTCATCATATTATATGATATTTAGTATTGAAAACTTCATGATCTGGCCCTTTGTGATTCAATATGTCTTTAGAGAGAAGATATTACCCATGCAGATAAACGCAGACTTCTGAGTGTCTGATTATATGAAGCGATAAATACACCCACAATTCCCACCATGCCTATAAGACTGTGAAAATTGTAGGATTTACTCAGACAAAACATGGAATTTAATGAACAGAACTTATCAGTATGAAAGTCTGACATTATATACATCATCTAGCATCATGATGCCAGAAGAGCATTGGGTGTGAATGCTTAAAAACAAAATACTGGAGAAAAAGGCCATTTTTTGATTTTGCTTCTGAATTGCCTGTCTTCATTCCTTCTCTCTTTGTAATAGGTCTTATGAGATCAACCCTTCTACAAGTGAATCCACATAAATTCCCAGCAATTTTTAATACAGGAGTCCTACCATAATTTCATGCCTCTTCAAACACACAGTGAGAGCAATCAAGGGAAAAAGAAATTAAAAACTAATTCTGCTATTTATTCTCCTCATTTATTTTATCAGTCATCCCACTGTCACACTGAATAATAATCAACAAGACTTGATACACACACTTAGCACAGGGCAGACGTCTTTGCGGGATTCCAGAGAAAACTGCAAACCCAAGGCAAATACTGATACTGACTGAAAGACTGGATTAATCACAGCAAACATGATGCCAGTATTAACACTTCTGTTCACTGAGCTATCCAGGCAGGCTAAGTATGAAGCAAGTTTACCTAACTAATCATGTCAATACAGAGGGGAAAAAAGGCTTCAGAGCAGTTTACTACCACAGACAGCTGCTGGTATGTGGAAGGTAAAGTAGACAGCATGTCTACAATGAGGTATAAAATTACAACAGGAGTATTGTGACAGACTACAGATAATTATTGCTTATAATGTCTGGCTGCAATTATACGATTCTGTACCATTTCACATTTAGAAGCTTAGTGATGGAATTAAGAAGCTATGATGACTGTTTAGAGGAGTCCCATTTAAGTCTCAGTCACTTTGCTGGGTTGATTCCGAATGCTTCAGAAAAAAAACCACAAGATCAAAGTAAACCATCGCTTAGTCTTCATTTGAAATCTGTTGTTACTGAGGAAACCGCCCAAGCAATTTTAGCCTTAAGGAATCTTAAAAGCCTGAAGGAGTTTCTTCTGTTTGTTTTGCCCTTTTTTGTGAAATCAGTTATGAAAAGGGTTAATTCAGCAGGGTCAGATGTGTCTCTGCAGAAACTTGGGTGCTGAGTGGTGCCTGGATACACAGTTAAGAAACAGCTGTGATTTGTGTGTAGCATATCTTTAAGAAAGACAAGTTCACTTCTCCATCTCCTGACGGAGGAGCACGCACTGGGCTCCAGAAGGAGCATTTAGGTCAGTGTAACAGCAGAAGTACTACAAGTGGACAAAGCAGAATGGAGTGAAATGTCCCTAACCCTGCAGGGCTAGAATTAAAAATGTACCTTAGGACACAAAAAGGCATCTGCTGAGACTTTCATAAGTGTCCATGTTCTCTAACTCTTTTTAAAATGAAAATTACTCAACTCTTGAAAACAAGCTCTTGAAAACCTGTCTAGATGTCGAGCTGCCTTTACCTCACTGCCTAACCACCTTCACAAACCTGGTCCTTAGCAACTTTGTTCCTACAAAGGGGTACAGTTTTCTGCACCCATTTTTGTATCATTTTCTGCACAAAGTTCTGAGACACCATTTAGGAAATTGACATAGGCCAGAGACTGTCTGAAGTGAATTTGTTCTCCTCTGCACTGAAAGGGAGCAGATTATTATTTACTGCGCCTCTGAGTGTAGTATTTCCTTGAACCATTCTATGAGAGCATGCCTGTCTATGCTGTTTAGGAGCTTTGTTTTCATCAGCTGCCAAAGCTGACTGAAAACGGAACACCAAGAAGAAACAGTTTGATCTAGTGAAGCTCCAGACATCAGAGAGCTACCTTATTTCCTGACAACTTGACCATCAACTCCTCAGCAACCCTCTTGAGAGTTGTCAAGAAACAGAAACCAGTGAGACAAGTAGCTCTTCACTTGTCAGGATTTCTAAGCATGAAGTTGAGACCAGGGGGGTTCTGTGTCTTAAGAGCATGTCCCACCTAGCCTCAGCACCAACTGACCTCTTACAGTGAATTTTGAAGTAGTGCATAAAGTTTCCAATACAGTTAATTTTTAGCGTTACCTGTCCCTGTCCTACGTCTACTTCAGGAGGCCCAAGGAGAAGCTGTGGTCCTGATTAGACCTGCCTCCGCACCCATTTCAGTTATCTGAAATGTTACACTTCAGTATATCCAAACCACATATAGAAACTTGCTGGAGATTCAGATTCGGAAAATTCAAACTGACATTCAGAAAATTCAAACATATTTAAATTGCATTGCTGCTTGCCCTTCCCCTTTCCTCCTAGGAATCCATTTCTGTTCTCTCAGATGTTTTTAGCCTTTTCCCTTGCCTGCAGAAATTTCTTTCCCTCAGCCCTCCCCATGTTTTTTTTCCTCCGAACCAGCCCAGATGCTTGGTCTGCCTGCACCTTTCATGAAGCATGGCTTGCAACACCTGACTTTGGAGTACCAGATAAAGGACAACAGAAAGAGCTCTGGAAGACACTTAGCTGCTTAATGACTCAGGGAAGCTGCTATTCCTCATTCAAAAACACCATTAGCATTATTACTTCTAAAGCATTCATTGCTTTTGAAAACCTCACTAGATTAGATGCCTGTCTCATGCAAGATACATGCTTTTTCCATATATAGCCCCAAATATTCTTACATGCAATAAAAACATCCACTGCAGACAAAATCCCCATGTAGGTTTAGTGACAAACAAATAGTAACACAATTAACCATGCCCCTAATTAAACATCAAACATTTCACAAAATAATTGACTGGTCTTTAAAGGAAATTTGCCTTTTCTCCCGGATACAGTTTTCTTCTAGTAGAAGGAAAGAATTATGCTGTCCAAGAGGAGAGCTGTAAATTTTACTACTGGGCTAAATACAATGTGTGCGTAAATCTGGCAACTGTGAAGTGTTGTTAAATAGATAAATGTTCGGTTTTTTAGCCCTGCCATTTATCAAAAGGACCTTCCCCTACACTCTTCATCCTGACAGCTGTGAGCATTTTTAAGGGTGGAAGAAAACTCATTCTATTGTTTAAAAAATACCTGTGGAAAACAAAGCTCTCCCAGCTAAAAGAATATCACCCTTCATAGTTTAATATGAGTAGCAGAAGCCTGTTAGGTTTCCCAGCCTCAGAGAGGTTCATGGCCATGATCAAGTCCCTTCCAAAACACACATTTTGTTCTCCAACAAAAAAACTGAAGAAAAATGCGAAGCAAAAGTTCTTTGGCTCCCTCTGGACTACTACCAGAGAAATCTCCTTCCCACGCTCATGCTTCTGTTTCCATACCCTGAACCTCCCCACTTATTCCAGATTTTTCCTGCTGGTACACATCCTTTGCATGCAAGTACACATCCTCTTAGCTAATGGTTATTGTCTGTGGATTTCCCAGTAGCTGGCATTCCATGACCAAGGGTGAAATGAAGCTCTGTTCCATGAGGTCACAGTCTATCTACAAGACATCTCATAACATGCATTCATGCCAACCACCATGAGCTACAGCCTGGGGCCCCACTTGGAGACTTTGTTCCTTAGCTCTTTCCAGTGATGATGCCTTTCCTGGGCATCAGTCCACACTTATATTTCTCCATACATTACGTGATAAAGTGTATATAAGAGTGAATAAGGAGTCAACATGATCCATGGGTTAGTGAATATACAGCATTGCCCATTCACCACTATAGCCATACAAATTTCTTCCATTTACAGTCTTTACTAAGTTAAATCAAATTTAATATCACAGGAACCTGTCATGTCACTTATCCAGAAAGCACCATTCACAATTTAGAGCCCTATAAAATGATAATAAGACAAGAAATTATATTTCTCATTGACTGCCACAGTTGAAACAAAGCTTATTTCTTTTTATTAAGTACTTATATGGCCCTCATACTCTCTTATCTATAGCCTGATGCCATCATTCTCTGCAAGAAAAAACACTATTAATCCTTGTTTGTGCCAAATCCTAGCAGTATAACCGTGTGTTCAGAAAAAGGTGCCATTTAATAATAAAGTTTGAGGTTATTACAGTCAGAATCACTGTGGGCAAACATAAATCACTTGTAATTTTTATTTTAGAATGCATGGAAAAAATTTTTATAATAAAAAATTCCCAAATATCATGATTATTGTATTGCGGAGGATAAAAATGTAGAGAAATCAGGCCAAAATTTGATTACACGCTTTGAAAACTCTGGTTATTGAGCTGTGAATCTTTACAGTTCATAGGTTGGTACTTGCTAAATAGATCTTGAATTTATCTGATGTTTTTGCTATTTTGCAAATTTCATCTGAAGGGAAGAGATTTCCCTCGTGTGGGAGACTTATTTGTGGTTTACATGGACTCTCCTGTGTAAGGGAATCACTCTTCTATGTCAGGAAATTGCATTGTCCTCAAGTACTAAGTCCCAGAACCCCACTAAGAAGGAAGAAGGATTGCACCCCCTTGTTTAAGATCCCTCTTCCTCTGAATGGGAAGGTTTTATGTTGAATGGATACTCACTCATAGAAAGAGAAAAGATGGTCATGGAAAAGACCTGTCCCAGACGTATTACAGAGGAAAAGTGTGGGCAAACGAAATCACAACACTAACAACAGGAACATCTCTGCAAAAATTTGGTATTAATGTGGTTTGGTTTTTTTTCCCTTCCTACCTTCTTTTTTCTCTCTTTCTTTTACCCTTTCATTGATTATTTTTTTCCTCCCTCCCTTTCTTTTTTCCTCCTTCCTTTTTGCTTTTTTATTTTTTGCTTCACTTGTCCCTTCTCCCTGTGTGTGTGCATACTTATATTCTTAGTAGAAATGAAGCCCCAAATAATTTGAGACTTCAGACTGAATTCCCCTAATAAAGAATAAAAAGAAGAAAGTGATGAGCTTGTTACAGAACATCATCCCTGGAGAGTTTCTTAACTGCTTTTCCTCAGAAATGGGAGAAATAGTTCAGATTCCTCCTCTTCTCAGGCAATAAGAACACACCAACAGCTTGAAAAATGATTTAATCTACATAAAACAGGAAATTCTGTGTGAGATGCCCACTTCTCTTGAAACATAATTCTACATAAAATATTTAGCTTTTGAGGGGAGAGAGAGTGACTGATTGTAGGAAAGCTTGTTACTTAGGGAATGTATGAATAATATCACACTTCCAATTCATACCTCATAGAGAAATTAGAGGTTTTCTAAAGGTGAAATAACACATGACATTCCTATTCTTGAATGCCACTGAAGTTAGCACTTTCTGAAAGGCAGACAACTGCATTTCAGGTTGGTGCTCTGAGTCACAGTCAGTTTGTGCTTTGGTTTTTCATATGCCACATATGAGTCACACTCCCTTTACTTCCTTTTATTTTTACAGGTTTTATACAAAGTATAACAACAAAATTGAAAGTAGTTTCATACCAAAAATGTCCTGTGTTATATTCAGCTCACAAAAAGAAACAGACTGTCAAAACAGCCAACATGCAACTTGTTAATGAGTGATGGCTAAAAATGAGCACACAGAGCAGGCATGATTGAAAATTTACCTTTTTCTGTAGCCTAGAAATCACCATATAGGTCCACACCTGCAGCTGGAGTCAACCTTAGCACTATCTTCTGGCCAACCTCTCAAATCATTTGCACAAAGACGTTTCTTATCTCAGGACTCAGAAACCCTGATGAACATTGATGCCTGGTATTAAATATGTCTTGCTGAAAAGCGCCATGCACGTAATAAGCTGTGAACTACGGCATCCTTCAGACAGATGTAGTGTTCAGGAGATATACAGGCTCAGAGAGGTGGTGGTAGATGCTTCATCTCTGGAAACTTTCAAGGTCGAGTTGGACAGGGATCTGAGCAACTTGATCTAGTTCAAGATGTTCCTGCTCATTGCAGGGGAATTTGGACTAAATGACCTTTAAAGATTCCTTCCAATCCAAACTGTTTTATGAATCTGTGATTTTATGATTCTGTGATTCTAGGACAAGGGTTTTCCCACACTACTCCTTGGGCCCACATCTGCCTACTACAAGCCATATCCATAAGAACTCATATATTCCCACATGGCCATGGGGATCCCAGACACTCTTTAAGACATCTGTCATCCAACTTGACACAGCAGGTACAGCTCTGTGCTCATGAACCAAAAGGAGAAGTGTTCTCTGCAACATCAGACTTCATCTCTACCTCTGTACACACCCAACACAGCCAGTCTAGCAGATGAAACAGAAAGTCAGCTATTAAACAATCTCAAAGTCCCCAGTTCTCTCATTTTAAGGCACCTTCCCCTTTCTTATATAGCCTGTAGTTAGAGGGGAACTTGGACCCACACATCATGGGAGCAGCTGGGGCAGCTGCTGTGACATAAGAAAGAGTTGTTTGAAGGCCATCTTGGTGGGGATGCCTTTCACAATGGACCCCAGTATTGACATGGACTACATAACTAGTGGTTTTAATAAGGAGTTTGAAACTCCTTCATTTTCAGTCATTTTATGTAAACTAGGCAGTCATTCTTGAAACACAGCAAGACTAGTGTGAATATCTGTCGCTCAACATGAAGTGGAGCTTAAACTCAAGCTGTTATTGTGCAAGTTATAAGCTCTTTACTAATGATCTCGGATATTGTCTGATGAGTGGACACAAGGGAGGATTTTTTAGTGTATCACAAGAACTGTGTTTGAGACAGGAAGATACGTCAAGATACTTGGGACTGTCATGGCTGCACCCTCAAAGGCAAATCTGCATGTCCTGGGACAGTATGTACCAACCCCAAAAGCACATTTGAATGGGGAGGTGGGAGGGGTGTAACAATCTTTTTATTTTCTTCTTTTCTAGTCCCTCAGCCTATTTTTGTAATGAAGGAAAGTTCACAGCTGCATTACCTAAATACAGGAATTTTCAGGGCCAGCTGTGGTAAATTAGTTAATTCCTCTGGCTCATTATATCAGAGACAAGCTCTGACAAGTTGAGACTGGCTGCTATTACAAATGTACAGCCTGGGAGGAAAAAAATACCAGTGTGAAGGTTTGGACCTTTTCTTTGCAAAGTTACTTTAATTAGAAAACCAGACTCTAGGAAGCTTTGTTCTGTGAAAGTCCAATTGTTAAAAGGAATTGGGGGTGGTGTACTCACGTTTGCCCATCAAGTTACTGAGCTGTCCATCCCATATATCTTGGTTTATGTCCTTTGTCCAAAAGTGGCTCTTATCACCTGTACCCACAAAGGGTAGAGAGAAGAGACATTTATTCCACAAGCACAAAGAACCACTTTGAAGACATAGCCCTTTGTTCACCTTCAAACACTCCTTCTGGTGTCAGTTAAAGAGTATTGAAATTTGCCTGTATTGGTTGTTTTAAAAAAAAAAAAAATACACAAGTGGCTGAGAGACAGAACAAGCCCTTGTCCCCACACTGCTGCAATAGTTTCTGCTTCAAGAAGCCAGTGCCAAACAGTGGGAACTCCCCACAGGAGGAAGAGAATGGGTACCAAAATGGTCATTGTACCAACCCAGGCTGGAAGAGGGCTGCAGCTCCTTGTGTCACTCTTGGTGAACGTGCTGATGAGCCAGCTATGGATGCCTGCACTTAACAGTTCATGTCCCTCACCTCTTCAGTGCTGAAATGGTCGTCTTGGCATTTTTTTCAGCTTTATTCAGTAAAAATAAGTGAGGTACTGTGAAGTATTCAGGGAAAGATCTAAGCAAACGTATGGGTGGTTGAAAGAGCAGCACAGTACATGTTTTGCTCCAACACAGAATTGCAAATCTCTGCACGTCAACAACTACCAAACTGCCAGAGGTATCTCAACTTGCTTCATGACACACATGGCAAAGTTGTTGCTTCCAGAAAAGAGCAAACCTTCTGCAGGTGGTCAGTGCATGTGCATTGACTGTTTTGAAACCCCTCAGACTCCACGTGTGCATAGACCAGAGCAGGCACAGGCAGCTTGTTGCTTCCCAGAGGTACCAAACTCTGATACAGAATGATTTCTCTGATCAGGAAACAAACTAGCACAAGTATCCTGACAAGCTCAAACTATGGGCAGAGCCAGTGCAGCTAGGCATTCACTCCTGCAACAGGTCGTGAATCTCCCTGTGCTCAACTTTTTGGGGTCCACTAACACAGGCCATGCACTGGGAGATTAATAATTGTGTTTCCTCTCTTGTTGTTAATACTGCAGTGACTTATGCCCTTGGAAGCAATGATGGCAGATTTGCCAGTATTTCAAAATTTCTTGGATGTTAAAAAAAGTAATTGTTATTTTGAGCAAACTCAAAGTAGCAACACCTGTTGAAAAGGGCTGGGGAGAGACAGGAGAATCCAGCTGAGAGAAAATTAAGATAATATCAAGCAAGAGAAGAAGGAACACTGTTAACATAGACACCGTATTTCCCTTGAAGTTCTAACAGAAGGTAGAATTCTTAATAAAAAACAAATTTTGTTATTAAGTAGAAGAAAAAGTATGTATATTTATGTGGGTTTTGTTTTGTTCAAGTCACCAAAGGACTGAGGAGGCAGATGTGAGGGACAAGCGCACGAGGGAGGAGGAAACATCAAACTAGTTTGGCATCCCTCCAAGACTGCTTAGAGATGTCTACAAATCCTCCAGGACCATAAAAATTCCCCGATTTTAATGATAACACTGTCACAATGCCTCATTATCCTTATTATAGCAAATAATTTCTCTGCCCTTGGATTTTACTCATGAGCCAATGACTTCGGCTATGCTAGGAAATAGGAGTGTTCCTCCGAACTGTATTTTAAACAATGCTGTCACCCAGAGGTGTTTGTATCAGCAATCTACATTGCTATGAATAGTTTTGCAAGGACTATCCAGGAATAAAACTTCTCTCAGATACTAACAGAACCTGCAAAAACATCTTGGTAGCATCTGAAAAGCACCATGACTTTTCTGTCCTGACACTCCTGGGTCAAGAATTTAGAGGCAATCAGAAATTTTGCCACATCAAGTTAGTAAATCCTGAAAAGGCAGTGTTCATTGACCTTTTATCCTTCTTAGTCCCAGACCAGAACGTATCAGGTCACTGTCCTGATTTTAACATAATGAAGCTAATCCTGAAGTGACTGATAAATCAACATTTGGCCTAACCTCCTAAGAGACATCCCACACTTGGGTGCCAAGCTCCAGGATATAAAGACATTGATAGGTTTTGAAGAAGCCTCAGCCTGCATATTGAATAAATGTCAGTGCATAATGAAGACTGAGGATTTGTGGCACCCAGATTGGGAAGACTTGAGTTTCTTGGTAATATCAAGACAGGTAGCCAGCTGGAGCTACCCAAACTTCCCCGGGGATCAGCAGGTTTAGATCAGAATAAAAATTTTTACTTTATCTGAACTTCCAAGTGATTAGGTATGGCTATCATCCGAACAGACTCTACATGGTGGCTGCTTCATTTAATACGTTCACCTTCATTCAAAATAGCTCGCACAAATTCAGAAAAGACTGAGACTTCTCCACAGACAAGTATTTGCCTTTTGTCTCAGCTTATCAATGGCAAAGAAAGTTTGTGCTGCTGCAAGCTTTCAGTGGCTAAAAAGAACGGTTTTTCAGAAGCGCAAAGTATAATCTTGCTTTCCTTACATGGTATGGAGTATTTCCTTACATCTAAATGGAATATTCCGTTTAGATTCCAGAGCACTTACAGCTCAAGCAGAGGGGTATCAGGATGGTCACTCAGTTCCAAGTAAGTTTGCAGTGGTGGCATTTAACAATGACACTTAATAGTTAACCAGCAAAATTTACCCAGAAATATCTGACACTGAGTAAACAGGGAGACCCCAATAATTTAGTTTAACATATCCAATTTTGCAGCTGCAACAATGTTTGATGTAAAATATTCCCAGCCATTTTCTGCCAATATCTATAATGAGAATTAGAAATGTGATGGTGTAGCTTAAGCAGTTTGAGAACTTACTGATTCCTGAGTGTTCATAACAGCTTCCATTTCACAGCTACAGCAATTGCCTTTAAGGTGGACAAATACATACGTGTTTATACACACATTTAAAAGTTTTAAAGAAAAGTTCTGGGATCAGATTTCTCCATTTTATAGGTTGCTGTGGAAACAGATTAGCCCTCTGGAAATAAAACCCCATGTTTGACTATAATGCAAAGAACAATCCATAGCATGAAAGGAAAGAACAGCTGGGAGTTGGAATAGTGTAAGCTGACATGTCAGACAGTAGCCAGACAAAGTGAGCCAGGGACTGTCTGAAAAAAAAGGAAGGGAGGGAAAAAAAAAGTAAGAACTAAGCACTGTCAACAAAGTCTGCAAAACGCTCCAGCTGTTCACTCTCATCATAACTAAGAAAATAAGGAGAGAATTCCAGGACTGAGGATTAAATTTATGAAGAGAAGAAAACCTGAATGGAAAGAGTGAATAGGATTTCAGACAAAACAGACCCCGCACGGAGGTCTTTATTCGGAAATAACTTGGAAAGCACAACGCTGGGTTCCGGACAAAACACACATCCCTCCGCAACCTTGCTTATAAAAGGCCAAAAGGAATCTTAATACACTGCATTAAGCAGACTTTTACAGAAAACATCGTTTGGATAATTTCATTGTTTCGGGCTGAGCAGTAATGTTCTAGGCAGTTAAATAGATTAAGAGAATTTGAGAAAAGGCATATCCAGCATCACAGAAAGGGCTAAAAGGTGAAAAAGTTTCACCACAAATCCCTGCTGAAACCTGAAATGAAAGCCCAAAGGACTTCTGATATACTGTAAATAGCCAGTCATCTCCTAGAGCCTTAAGTGATGTCTGGTCTTTTGTTCAGACAATGGACAATTGAATCCAAGATGAACAGTTCCCAGGATTACGTGCACACTGAGCGGCCTAGAGGGAAAGAGAAGTGTTAGAGAGGTTAATTCAGAGGCATGCTTACCTCCCAAACAAAGGCATTCAGCAGCACAGAACCTGATTAGGGACTCTTCAAGAAATACAAATAATGTCATTCACATTGCATAAGCAGCTGGGACTATGCATGGGTGCATAGTTAGAAAATAATAATGAATGCACTTTCTACTCTTTTTTTCTTTTTTTTTTTTCTTTTTCTTTTTTGAGTAATGGCCTCTCTGTCCAGTGATCTCTGAAGAGCAAAGCCAGCTAAATAGCTAGCAAGATGATTGATTAAGAAGATGTTTTGTTTCCATTGTCTGTGTGATCACTCCAGGCATTCAGCAATCTAATCTGTTAACTCCTGCATCAGTAAGTACATTATAAATCAGGAATAAAAACCATAAATGCCTACTGAGGAAACTTCGTATTCTTTGGATGAAACTAATTAGGAGTGTGGATTTCATTAGTGATAGGACAGCTCTGAAATATCATTCATAGTTATTCATCCATGCTCTGGTACCCAAAGATAACACTTGCCATGGTAATAATAGGATAAACAGGTTGAACTAATATCCAAAATAGCATGTCATCTGAGGTTTCAATATTTACATTTGATGCCACTTAAATGAGCAGGGTACGGTGAAGACGGGCACAAGATACACTAAACTTTCATAAATCTCTCACTTTTGTTATGGTCATGGTGCATTTGTGCAAGTCATCTACCAATTGTTGCTTTTGTTTATGTCCAGCATCATCATCACCTTTGCCAAACATGGCCTTAAGTATCTTTATCTGCTTGCTCTTTTGCTTTTTTAATTTATTTCACTAGATAAGGGAACATCCCATCTGTCCCTCCTGACTTTCATAGCCTTTCAGCATGTCTCCCTTGCCACTCTCCTAGTCTGCAACATTACAGCTCTCATCATAAAAAAAAAGGTCAAGTTTCCAAGGGAAATGTGTGGCCTGTGATTCAGAAGGCAAGGACACATCTCCAAATGTGATCCTGGCCCCTTGTCCTCTTGAGAAAATATTCTGCTAGAGCTCCACAATTCTCACTGCTAAAGTCCTGCAGCTTCAGCTTTGGTCCTGCAAAAATATGTCCTGACGTCCCATCAAAACTGCAGTCACTTGCGGATTATTTTTCTTCACATTTACTCAGAACTGAGGTCGATATGAAAGCTAAAGCTAACAGCCCGCAGGGGCAAGGTGGCAGCTGTTTCTAGTAAAAGCCCTTTGATTCAGACTGGCAAGCAAAAGCTGAGACCTAAGGGCACATCAAATTGCTCAGACTTTTGCACATGCACGTAGGCTGCAGAGAAACGCAGAAGATGGGAGGACAGTAGTTTAAATTGTATAATGTCCTGGCAAATAAAGCTGTGCTTCTTCATAGGGGAGTTTTTCAGCTTCACTTGCTCAGTGATGATCACCTTATTGGATGAGTAACTGCACTGGATGGTAGTTGAAGATGCTGACACCGCCCCACTGAAGGAGTTGTGTACCTTGGCTGAATCATAGGTGCTCCAAGGGAAGTGCACCTCAGATACATACACTGACTTCCACAGCAAACTGCTGTGCTTTAAATCAAGACAGAGCTTACTGTTCCCACAAGCACTTTGGTGGAGAGTGAGGGCCGACATGGGACCACCAGCTCCCTTGCCTTCTCTGCAACACTGCACACAATGGGTCACACAGAGGACCCCCACACAGGATCCTTCTTGAGTCCAAGACACCAGAAGAGAAATGTCGCTCCTGCTGAGGCACTGATTTTCCCTGAACCTTACTCACTATGATCAGTGTAATGTGTCCTCAGTCTTCTCCTATGACGAGCAAGCAATAACGATTTATTCACAGTTATTTATTGATTCAATAAATTGGCCTGGAACTGGCTGCCTTCTTGAGCTTCTGGAAAATATGTCACTAGCTTTAGTGTCTGAGCATCACCAGCAATATCTTTTTAGACTATTTTATCTGAGGCAGCAGTGCAGTAGTTCAAAATTCATCTGATGCAGTGGTACATTGTTAATATTAACATGGTAGCTCTCATAGTATTTTTTTTTTATTTTCCTGTTTCTCGATTACACCAGTTTCTCTGACTTGACAGACTCACAGGACATGTTTGATACTCATAGGACAAGGGAACTAACACATGGAAATCTGTGACAGACCTACACAGCATTACGTCTTTTTCCAGAGGGAGAAGGGGGTCTTCTTAGAAACCTGGACAAACTAACCTCATGAAAAGGGGTGAATTACACTCCAAGCAAGAGATAAGTATGTTAAAATGAAAACAAACTTTTTTTTTTTTTTTTAAAGCAATGATTTGCTTATATTGGTATTTGTAAACAGGAGAAAAGAACAGTCAGTCTTCATCTCACTGTGACTTGGTAGCAACTTGATGGCAGTGCCTATGATCCTGTCCTGTAGTGCCTTGGCCTTTTACAAACATGCTTTTGAAGTAAGCTATGTATAGAAACAATCCCACAGAAATAATGTCTCTTTAGAGAAAAACCAGGAGCAGACATGGATCAGGCAGCACCTGCATGGTTTAAATTACAGGTGGGAATGTAACAGTGCGAAGTCAGCACACCACAGTGGAAGAGGTGTGAGCCTGTAGAGGCACTGAATTCCCCCGAGGGACCACGATTACAGCAGCAGCCATATGAAATTTCAAGCTGAAAACACACAGTGCCTTCAAAGAATCTCAGTGATATCTCAAGCTGCTCACATAGCCCCTCCGTTGCCACTGAACAGCATCCTTGGTACCTTAGAACTTTCAAAGACAGCAGCCGCTATTACAGCAGCACTTGCAGGCTCAGGGTCTTTGGCAGACAACTGTGCTACGGTCCCAGGAGAGGCCATGACAGTTTTACATGTAGTATTTCTTGCATGTGGTGATGTAGAAGTTACACACAAACCCTCTGGAAGATTTTCAGTGCTGCTATTGCATTGTCCATTTAGGATTCCTCTATAACCTCAATGCCAGAGAGCATAAGATGTACCTTCACCATGGGTATACTTCTTCAGGGGGACAAGAGCTGTGGCTCCTCTTTAATACACACAACAGCTTGGCCATGCCACCTCCTGGGGAACTGTGTGCAACCCAGGTATGAGTCCCCAGACTGGGTCTGGATGAGAAGCAGGAGAAGGAAGGGATATGTAGGATGGAGGAGAAAGACTACATTGCAGACTACTTCCAGTCTGGTCTTCTGGACCCTGGCATGATGGACTGTGCAGGTTGTGCACATTTTCTGCCTTAATGTCATCAAAGAAGAGCTCGGTTCAGGTTCTCCAAGCCTCCTCTGTGATGTGGACCAAAGCATAGTCAGGCAGATTCAGTTAAAAAGCAAGCTCCCAATCTATACGGAAATGCTAATGCCAATACAACATTAACTGAATCTCAGACTGTTTCTTGGCATGGAGACCGATGTGCAGAGTACTGTGCATTTCCACAGTATTATACTCTTTTGCCCTTCAGAATATACTGGCTGCATGCACACTGTCTCCTGGGAACAGTGCTTTGCTTGTGTTTGCATCTGAATAATAGCTAGGAGATACTTAGGTGAACAGTATTTTGACATGAGCCAAAAGCAAGCCAAGAGCCATTCTGAAAATGTAACATTTAAACAATGTAGGTGACAGAGCTCAAGTACCCTGAATATGTTTCTTGGCAGGGTTTAGTGCCCATACAGATGTAGTTCTGGTTCCACAGTGTCCCCCTCAGATTCCTCCTAAAGCCAGACTGCAGTACCTACACGCTGATGCAAGTCTCATGGCAAAGTTAGGAACAAACCCAAAGCTGTGGAGGGGTGAATGTTATTTACCATATTTTGTTGGGCTATGCAACACCAGAAAAGCATTTGGCCTGTAAGAAAGCTGTAAGCGAGCTAAAATTTTAACTGTGATCTGCACTGAACTGCTTTGCATTAAAAATGCCTGGAGTCTCTATTGTCATTTTAGAGGGATTGTCAAAAGCAATAGCCTGATCACCTTTTAACCGAGAACAATCAGCTCTTAGAGTGAGTTTACAGAGTCTTTAGAGAAGTGGGTGGAATTGATTAGTTGTTGATGCCTCTTTTTTTCTTTTCTTTATCTTCCCAAACAGCAGTCATTTCACCAGAATAGCTGATGTTAAGAAATACAAGGAAGTACATCTATAGGAAAAATGTCCATTTTTCAGAGTGGGACTGAAACACCACTCTGTAGCTGCCCTCAAGGTAGAAGACATTGGTCCAGCGCACAGCAAAACATCTGATCTCTTCCCAAATTTCTGCTGACTTCTGTCCCCCTGCAAGCAGGGCAGCATTACTTGCTACCGCCTTCCATCCTCGGGGCTTGGACCAACAAAAGCAAAAACAAGGCACACAGTCTCAGCTTGCAGTAACAGAAAATGACCTTCAGATCCTGCTGCAAGTAAGCTTGGAAATGTTTTTTTTTTCAGGGCAAAAGATGAAAAGTCTGGATTCAGCTGAATGTATTATGATTTCTTTGTGGTGGGTCATGCTGAAACCACGATGGCACCTCCTGATCTGGACCATTACCTCAGCTGTCCATGTGAAATAAATAAAATAAGCTTCTTCACACAGCAGACTGCCTGAATGACATGTTTTTGTTCTAGACACTACTGTATTTGGAAGAGGAGGGGTAAAATAAATAAATAATCCCCACATAGAAGGGTAGAAGTCAGGTATCCATAAAATGAGAAATGAAAAAACAGTGTGGCATAAAAATTGCTTCATACAGTGTTTTAATTTTCAGGTTCTGGAAATAATACAGGGGAAGAAATTCCACGTACTGTGTTGGACTGATAGATAAAGTTGGAGTGTTTTCAGAAGATGATGGATGGGCCCCATCATTAGTTGTACTAGGCTAGGACAGAAGAGATATGAGTCCTGCTGACAACGTTGCCAAAGATTTCTGTCATGACGTCAGATGTTCCACTTAATCTCTTGCTACTTCAGCGCCCCATCTCCAAGATGAGGATGCTGATGGATTAATTTTTCTTTATGCTGTGAGTGGTCTATCACATCTTTGTACTGCAGCTGGTGTGACGGACTGAGCCTGGACTGGGAGACCTGGGACTGAGGGTACACCAGAGGAAACCAACACAGAATCCAGTCAAAATACCAATATCGACCTAAATGGCATATATGCAGCCCAGAGTACTGTAGTAATCTGTTTTAAGTTAGACCATTTTTCATTTTTCTCCCTTAAGCTTCCACTCAGAATCCTGCAATATTTAGGAGGCTTAGCTGTCCACCTACCTCTAACCCAGGGCAGTTAACACATTGCTGGGCAATTATTAAATTTTAGAGGGAAGAGCCTCTTGTGTTTTGTTTTTCCTGCTGCCGCACTGGAACCTCACCTTCTCCTTGTGCCAGAGGGGACTTCAAGGCAGATGCTACCACAATACATTGATTTCCTCTAAATAAAAACACTGAGTATCTTTCAGAGCAGGTAGCTTTTTAAGCCATTGAGGTATGGTGAACTCCTTAGCAGTTCCATGTTCAACGAGTCTCTGGAGATATGCTGTCAGAAGGGGCAGAAAGAACAGGTGTGTGATGAGATCGTATATTTTGCTGTTTCCTTTGGATTCCTTTATTTTCACAAAAGACGAGGTCATGCCCTGTATTGCTCTTCCCTCTTTGTTATTAATTTCCAGAGTTCCTATCACCGGGGAAGCCTGACTTCTCAGTTCCCCAAACTGGAAAAAACACATAAATTGCATGTACCACCCACCTTGGCATTTTCCAGATTAAAATGACTGTTGCTGCAACTGTTGCCATCAAGCATACCCACAGCAGCTGTTAAAGCCAACAAAATACAGACACAGACAAAAAAAAAATCAAAGCCAAACCAGAACAAAAAGATCAGGCCAAGTGATAGACAAAGTTGGGCATCCATCAGCTCACCCCAGGCTCAGGCTGCAGCTCTGCCCCAACAGAAATAACTATTGATAGTCCCTGCCCTCAGTGAGGGACCCCTGTTGCTCCAACAGACACCCCAGACCCAGGATGCCAGGGATGGCTATTTACACCCTTCAGGAGAAAAAGCATGAGTTTGTTGAGGGTACAGACATTAATCAGGGATGAAAATTCCTAGTAGCACTTTGCTCAAAAGGTGACTAATATCAAGACCTGCAACATCTATTGAATCTCCTGGTGAAGAAGTCCATGGTTCATGTGCTGATCAACAGTGGCCTGGCTATCACCCCCCCAGGATTGTGGTAGCATCATTATTGTGTACATTTGGCATTCTAGTAGATACAGAGTATTGATATATTGTTAATTGCCAGCTACCTGTTTCTTTGTCTGCTCTTTCTTTTCCATCCTCAAAAGACCCCTAGCATTTCTCCCACTTCTTTTCTCATCAGAATCTAGGGACTTATGTTACCAACTTATATCTGAACCTTACCTTCTAACTGTCTTGTACTCACTTCTGTCCATTTTGGGTTGAAAAATCTCCAGAGCTTCTCGAATTACCGATATTGCAGTGAAACCCATGGCCCTAGTTCATTCTTCCAGGTATTGCTGGAACAGGCACAGTAATAAACGTAAAGTTTGTCACTGAAAACAAAACAATTTTTTGTTGCCATTACAAAATAGTCATCTGTTTCACTCCATAAAAACCAGGAGCTGCAAATGCCACTAAATGGGGCCACATAAACATAAACATAATGTGGCACATATACATAAAATGCTATAAGCATTTTATGTATATACATGAGTACTGGTTTGGGCTTTTTCTTATTTTTCCAATCTATATAGCGTGGTCATCTTTTATACCATCCGTGAACTATGGATTTTCTTTCCAGATATCAGCACATCCTTCCAAGGTCTGAGACAAAGAGCAATTACAGTAATTTAGCTTCAGATTTAGCAAGGCTTTATGGTTTGTGGGAATAAACGAATTTTTGATACAGCAGCCAAACAAAGAAAAAAAGTAAATAAAAAAAAATCTATGGAGTTGATTTAACAGATTCCCTTCTTTTGTCTCCCACCTTCCACTTCTCAAAAAAATGGCATAATGTATTTTGGATCAAACTAGTGTCTCAATCACCTCTAAAGGAAGATTTTGGTTTATTCTTAAGTATTTATTTCTAAAGGTGGGCTAGGTTTTTCCAATTTAAACTTCTAAAGATGTAATTTCAAAATAAGAATTCAGTTAATTTCATGTAGAAATATTTTTTTTAAAATCCACTTTATTTTCTCCATTTTCAGAAGTCAAATTATTTGTTTAATTGAACCCTGAATTAGCACATTTCAATAATTACTCTGGGGAACAAATTTTTGTTTGCCGTCATACCCCACCCACACCTGGAAGGAGCACTGAGACACATCTGGGTTTCAAAACATCTTAGCGTGCATCTATCTACAAGGGAGGCTCCTGACAGTCCTTGCATTGGCTGTACTTGAGCTCTATATGCCATGCCATGAGCCAGACATGGTCCAGCAGCTGAGCAGCTCTGTTAACAAAGCCGCACCTCTCAACACTCAGGCTCTTTTGTATCCCCAGATATCATCTTTTGCTATATAGCACAAAAGGAAATGGAAGTGAGTAAGGGATTTTAAAGGGATTTTAAAATTTCTAATCATGATCCATCTTGTATCCTGCTCGTTTCACTTCCAGCAAGGCGTGGAGGCTGTAGCAAGAGGTGAAGACTTGACACTAGCGTACAAGAAGGTTTGCCCCAGACATGGGATAAGGCCACACAAGTTTAGCTGTAAATCTTCTGAGCTGACTCACCTCAAAGTGAGTTCCTGGCCTTCGCTGCTGGCCTTTTCCATGTAGAGATATTCCCTCTAAATCTCTGCACCACCTTTACATCGTTTACATCTTTACATCATAGCCTTCTCAAAGTCTTTCACTTCTGGCATTTCTGGGTGCTAACTGTCCCTCTGAAAATGAGAATAAACAATAGAAACAACATGAAGAAATCAAAAAAAAAGGCAGAAACGGGTGTGAGTAGCTATTTTCTATCTGCTGGAGGAATACATCCCAGTGGAAAAAAAAAATAATAACCGCTGCATAATTAGCAGAGAAGAGATTCCTGGTTTGAAAGCTCACCATGCACATGTCACACGGTCTTAATGATGACATTTATCACAACACAGTCTTTGAAAAAGGAAAGTCCAGAAAATAAAACAATATATTTTGAAGGCAGCTAATCCCATGGTTATATTAAACAACGTTTCTGGACTATCTAAACCCAGCATGGTTTCTGGCAATGTCAGGTTCGTTAGAAAGCTCTTCCCATTGCTAAACAGCAGGAGTGGTGCACCGTGACATTAGCTAGCAACAGCAGTGAGCAGTCACCTCTTTTACACAGCTGTGGGTGTGCATGATTAAAAAATAATTAGGGGATCCATATTCCAACTGCTTCTAAGACAAAAAGAAGGGAAATTATGCTAAAGGTAGGAAAATTTCTTCCTTTTTTTTCTTCTAGTCCAGAAAATTTTCATTTTTGTAATCCACAAGCATAGAAAGATATATCCTTTAGATAATGGAAAAAGTGGGAACAAAAACAAAAGACTGAAAAAGAATTTAAAATGACAAAGAATGTACTGTGCCCTCAATACAGGTATGAGAAGGCTGTTAGGAGAGGGAAAGTAAGAGTTTATGGAACCAGACTGAATGTCTTCACTGGGACTGATCAGGTTATTCCAGCAGAACAGCTATTCCATTAGCAAATGTGATTACCTCTGTATTGATACATTCTGTGAAAACATATAGAATTTAATTATGTTTTTGCGGGGAAAAACAAGAAAATGTTTGTAATGTCCTTAAAGGTTTGTTTTGCTACAGTGAAAAAACTTAGGATCTCATTCAACATTTATACAGTATTGAAGTTAATTTAATTCTTGCCTATATTTATATTATAATTAATATTGTATATGTTTGCCTTCTTATCTTAGAATACTGTAAAAAATTAAACACTTGCAACTAATTGAACTTAAATATGCTGGCAACTTTATTCCATGACAGATCCATGTTTCATATTTTGATTCTGCTTCAGAGCAAAAAGGCAAGCATGGTCTTAAGTGTTAACATCTTATCGTGCGAAGATCCTATTTGCAAGCAGGTCTGTAATTTAGACACATACAGGTGCAAGGGAACACATACCAGAATAAAACACATTCCTAGCAAGGAATTTCCCTGAATCAGTAATGTTTTTGTAAACACCAGGTCTTCTGATAGCCTTCAACATCAAAATCCCTCAGTAAATCTGGCCAAGGGAGGTTGCCACCTGAAACCATTCAATGCCATCCTTGCCAGCTATTTCAGCTGGTTGGTGATGGCTGCACCTGATGGACAGAAGAGGCTCCGCACTGCTTGTCTCCCCCGACAGCCAGCAGAGACAAAGACACCTACCTTGCTGGTTGAACACCCAAACCTGCAAAACCTTCCCAATGTCCCTTGTCCCAATTTGCTCCTGAACATGCAGTTCATCTATATTTATATGCACCACCAGGAGGTAAGACATAGAATCATAGAATCATCCAGGCCAGAAGGGACCTCCAAAGGTCGTCTACTTTGACCTCCCCACAGTCACAGGGACACACCCAGCTAGACCAAGTTGCCCAGGGCATCAACAAGCCTCACCCTGAATATCTCCAGGGAAGGGGCCTCACCCACCTCCCTGGGCAACCTGTTCCTGTGTTCCACCACCCTCAGAGTAAAGAAATTTTTTCTAATACTCAACTCCAACTTAAATCCATTGCCGCTCATCCTATTGCAGCAGGCCTTTATGAACAGACCCTCCCCAGCCTTCCTCTAGGTCCCCTTTAGGTACTGAAAGGCTGCGATTAGGTCTCCCCGGAGCGTCCTCTTCTCCAGGCTGAACAGCCTCAGCTCCCTCAGCCTATCTTCGTAGCAGAGGTGCTCCAGTCCTTTGATCATCTTTGTGGCNTCCCCCAGTCTGTACTGATAGTGAGGATTGTTCCAGCCCAGGTGCAAAACCCTGCACTTGCTCTTGTTGAACCTCATGAGGTTCATCTGGGCCCACCTCTCCATCCAATCCAGGTCCCTCTGGATGTATCAACAACACCACACAGCTTGGTGTCATCTGCAAACTTGCTAATGGTGCATTCAATCCCCTTGTCTGTATCAGTGATAAAAATGTTAAACAGTATCAGTCCCAGCACAGACCCTTGAAGGACACCACTTGTGACTGCTCTCCAGCTGGACTTCAGGCCATTGACCACCACCCTCTGGATGCGACCATACAGCCATTTCCTTATCAGTCCACCCATCAAATCCGTATCTCTCCAATTTATCATCTGCTTCACTTTCTGCACTGGTTTCCCTCAGAGCTGGATGGTGGAACATGGCTTGAGCTTTGCAACCACATTGGCACAGAATTGAAGACATGATCATGGAAATGGGAACCTGCAGGGTCTGCGCTTGAAACCCCGGGACAGGGATCCAGGCTTTGAAAAGATTAGATGGCTAATTCTCACTGAAAACAGTGGGACTTCAGCCCACAAACACTTTTAAAAATATCAGCCTTTTTTAGCAGACATCAAAATAAAATGTGAGTCTTACAACATATCCTCAGCCTAAAAAACATAACCGGCTTGGTTAAGGAAGTTTTCATTGGAATTTTCCCAGACTTCTTAGTTCATTTTTGTATTATATTCACACACATATAGCTTTTTGTAGATAGCTGAAATGTAAATAACCATCTGGAAATTCATCTAGGGCAGTAGCTGCTGTTTTTTTCTTAATGATACAGAATTGTTGACAATCATGCACAGCTGTATGTCTTCAATGGCAGCTTACCCCTTACCAGGCTGAAGGTGAACTGATAGGACATTTTATTCCCCAATCCAAACAAGTGATGGGGAATCCATTACATTTACGAGTGTACCAAAGCCTGGCAATATGAGGTACAGTCTAAGCTTCATTGTGGCCTTTAGTGGCTATCTGGGCTGCTGGATGGCACCACAGCACCTAAGATATTAGCTATGTTGAAGGAACAGAGTCTCACCCAGACACCTATGTTGTCTCTCCACCTGTCTCATCTGGCACTGCAGTGGTGGATCCTAACATCAAAACAACTTATAATTTTTCTGGATCAAACCAGCTGAGTTTCTTGGGGTTTAATGGATGAGGAAAATCCTAAAACTAATTGGTGAAGATATGATAATCACAAAGTTCCACTGCTGGTCAGATCCAAACAGTCCACGTTCTTGTCACTGAACGTCTGAGTTCACTGAACTGCAGTCTCACGTGTGATTTCTGCTAAGAAAACTTGTTCTGGAGTTCAAATAAGATAGTTCTGGCAGCAGGGACAGTAGCTCTAGCTAACCCCATGAGTGCTGCTGCTACTGGTAGTGCTTACAGCTACTTGCATTAGCTACTAACATATCTGTACATACTAATGGTATCTAAATGTAAGCAGCTGAATCTGGAGCTGGAACCATCCCTACACAGCAGATGCCTCCCCGGGAATCTAGGTGCCTAAAAGGAGGCATCTGACAACATTTGGTATGTGGCAGGGTATCTAACTTGGCCTTCAGCTACCATTCCAGAAAGGTCTACAACTTGCCTAAAGTACGTTGCTCTATCTGACAGCCCCATGTGGATGTCTCGGTAATCCTTAGACATCCCAAATCATAGAATCATAGAATCATAAAGGCCAGAAGGGACCTCCAAAGGTCAGCTAGTCCAACCTCCCTGCAGTTGCAGGGACACCCCCAGTCGCAGGGACACCCCCAAATCAGTCTAGCAATCTGTGTTTAAGCAGCTAAAACCCATCCTAAAGCTACACAAGATGAACTCCAAATTGAGTAACTGCACCAGGACAGAGAAGATTGGTTCATTCCATCTCTTATTGGAGTCAATAACATAACATGCATTTATTGGTTTTTTAATATCCTTTTATTCTTGCATATTCTATTGCTTTGATGAAAATAGATGGTGATAAATACAGAATAACACCTTCTATATAAAATATAAGGCAGTCTTCCTCCATCAGGCTTTGCTAGAATTTTAATTTTAAAATACTTTCACATACCGTATATGTCATTTCTTGTAAGGTCCAGTTTGATTTTAGTTTAAGTGACATTTAATCATTGTGTCATTGAATCAAGTTCATCAGTCCTATCTGGAAAGCACTATCTGTCTTTTCCAATATAAAACTAGCTCCTGTAAAGTTCTCTTATATTATTTAATTTAACCCACTACAGACATCTGTCTGTTATTTCCTCAAAAATGTACTGCAGTTGCTTACACCAAGGAAAGTGAGTAAAAAAAATTAAACTCATAATACTGGAGACAGTCAGCTGCTTTCTTTTTGGTTTACATTTTTTTTTTGCTCTTAAACAATCATAAAATAATTCCAAGCAAGCTCGCCAAAGAGAAGAAATAAGATAAATGGCCAAAGTTCAGTAAAAACAGCTTTGAGATGTAGTGAGGCTGTGTTATTACACAGTGCTCCTGCTTACAGCCAGCATATTTTCTCTTTATTGTAAGGCAGAGTTCAGGCTACATATATTTCCTATTGAGCCGGGCACTGCTCCTCTTCTATTTAACTCTTCTTTATATGACAGCATTTTACCTGCCAGTAGGTTTATTATTGAGACATCTTCCTCATGACCTGAAGGATTTGTTTATTTGAGGTCCTTAAAGACTGTTCAAATTTTTACCTTCTTTGCTTGCAGTAACAGAGATCAGATCTAGGTGAAATCACTACCTTGCGCCACCTCGTCATATAGAGTTGCATCACCTCTTGTGACTCCACACACCCAATCGCATTCCCTATGCATCTTACATGTGCCTGTCATACCAATCAATCAGAATAGTATCTGCAGTATGATGGCTTTGCCAGGCGGTCATGTCTCAGAGACCCAGTCCTCATCTGCAATGAGGGAATCCTAAACTAGCAAAGAAAAAATGTACATAAATACCCAGACCATTTCAAGGTTTTAAAATAAGAGATTGGTGAAGAATCTAAAAAGGGATAATTATAACATTAAACTGAAGAGCACACAGGTTCAGCCCTGATCCCAGGCTCACAGTAGTCAACCAGCATAGCCCTGGTGCAGCTCTGGCTCATGATCCTACCCATTAGGCTGCAAGCCACAGGAGAGCAACCCCTTGGCTGTCCCCACGTGGTAGACAGCCACTAGTTTCTGAGGAGAAAGAAGCTCAACCACATGTGAGCTGCAAGCTGTGCTGTGTCATTCCTCAACAAGCCAAGAAAATAGTCCCTCATCCATTTTATTTACTAGCATGAACATCACCAGCAACTAAAACAATTTTCTGGAAGGATCCAGCAAAATCTCTAAGTAATTGCTTCATCCAGATGAGTTCCTAGTCACAGCTTCTGGCAGGGCTTTTTTTCACATGCTTAACTGGCCTAAAGGCTTTGTTGTATTGAGTCCTAAACAAATATTGAGACCAGAACTGGGGATAACCTTTCTATGCAGAAATAACCACACTGGCTTCTTTAAAAAAAATAAGGTTTTGTTCTTTAGCCCAACATAAAAGGATTTTCTTACATTCCTTCCCCCCATTCCCGTTATTTTCTTACACATTTTACCAAGCAGGCTTCTCTTCTGCTCAGTGTAGCTTTTCAGAAACTTCTATTCTTCATTTTTCTTTTCAGATCAAAGTTGTAGCTTTATCAAAGCGCAAAGAATCTAGTCAAGACGTGCTGACCTCAAGTGTAACCCAGCCTAAATGTATAGTTCAGAGCTATGGCTGAAAAAGTTCCTTACGGTATGAGAGGTAGAAAGTTTAAACATGATTGTTTAAAGTCCAAGCAATTAAAGCAGCAAACAGGTGTCCATGTTATGAGACCAATACAACCAAAGCTAAGGAACCACCGTGTTTCTTTACCACAAGTTACTAGTTCAGGATTCCTTCACTTTGAGACTGCCCAAGTTTTAGCTCATTCCTGAGCTTGTTTCCTCAGTGCAGTTGTTCTGTTCCTCAAGCTCAACCTGAGAGCCTGAGGCAGGACAAATCAAAATTGCCATTAGTGATATAGTGAACCTAGGATTAAAGTTCATTTAAGAGTGCATATGGGTAAATTTAAAAATATAGTCAATTTACCTAATTTAGCTTTACCCTGACCTGCTTGGCTCAATCCAGCGATATTTTACACCAACCAGCCTACATGATATGGTACCCCAACCCTCTCACTGGTGCTGTTCCATCCATCCACCACCTCTGGGAGGCTCCACCTGTCAGGGTTTGTTTTCCAGCTATGCTGCTGTATCCCCTGGGAGCCCTTTCTTCTCTCTCCCTCTCTTCATACAAGCAAAGTCCTCTTTAAACCATGTCCTGAAAGCTCTCCTGTTCACTTTAGCTTCTGATTAATGTTAAGCACCATTTCTGTTCTTTGTATTTTCCCATCATTTGTAGCTAGTCTGCAAGAATACTTTCCTGGCATCTTTGCTGCTTTTAAATTCCAACTTTTCCTTCCTTCACCTCCGCCTCTGTCTTTGTACATTATTTTCCTTGTCGAGCAGCACAAGTGCCTTTGTTACCCACTCCTTTCTCGTCTCTGTGCTACCAATTTCTGTAAAGTATTTTCACACATTACATACCAGTGATGTGAAGTAAAAAGAAATTGTGTTCTACATGCATTTTCTAAGTGCTACACCGGTTGGTTCCTGTATTTGATGTTATTTTCTAGCCTTGGGAAACTCCATATAAACAAGAAAATTAATATCAAGTCAGGTGTGGGGAGGTGGGGGAAGCGGAGGGAAGGCTTTTTGACCAGAAATGATGGTGACCAGAAAGAGGAAGGCAGAGAAAGTTTAAGTCACTTGAGTAGTTGACATTTTTGGACAAGCACTGCAAGGGCAAAGAGATGCTGGGAAGCTTTAACCCAAGTCCTGTTCCTGTTGCTGTGATTCTCTATAACAGCATCGGCCATAACTGGATGTCATTGCACTAGAGAAATAGCACAAAGCAAAAGCACCAGGAAACAAACAATTATTCCCTTGTTAATTTCCTGTATTCAAAATTATGACTGTGGTAAAAATCCAAACAAAAGGAAAACACTCTAACAAACCTTCCAAAAGCCCCAGGCTGGCTTCCTGAAGACTCAGTGACACACTGTGCATCCAGTTCCCAGGCCCGGCTCTGCTGATCTGCCTGCAGAAATGACCAGATGCACTGGTAATTATACAAATACGTCATCACTGTTAGCAGCACATACCTTTCCACATAGCTTTAAACTATCTGCCCTCTGGACAAAAAAGAGAAAAATCCCCAAATATCATTATGATAGCATATCCTTTTAATAGCATATATTTCTCTGAGATCTCACCGACTGTTAACTAAACTCTAATTCATGGACATAAATTGACTTCTATCTGCAATGAGCATAAAAATGTATCAGTGAAACTACGACTCGTATCTGGGGTTTCTGTGAAAACTAATGAAATTGAGAAGCTGAGAGCCAGACAGCATGAGACCTTTTACATTCATTCTCTGTGGCTTGGACTTTGTGTTAATCCTCAAAAATCACATCTCAGAAGTCTGCAAAGGTGTTTGTATGAATTTAAGTTATTTCCTTGAACAAATGAGCAACTTCAGGGACTCTATAATCATTGCTGGTCCTCATCACTCCACGAAACAGGAAATTGGAGCACCCTATGCCGTCAAAAGCTGAAGAGTTACCCAGAGCGCATACATTATTCATAGAACATAAAATACACATTACCAGTACAAGAGAAAGCTATTTTCTTTGGCACAGTGAAATAAGGCAGCCTGAAAACTATGCAGTGGTGTGCCACTTGGGTAGAGCCCCGAGTCAAACAGCATTCCCCGCCTGGCAGGACCCGCGTTTCACGCGCCTGCTGCTGGAATGAATGGGGATCTGTTTGCAATGAAGACTTCAGGTTCATCCAACATAGTACAATTTGCTTAATTTTGTATTCATGTTCTGTAATTACAGTGCTGAAAGAGATGGCAGCGGTATGCCATAAACCTTTTGTTGGTGAAAATTTGTACTGGAAAACCGCAGTGTGAAAAAGTAAAAGGTCCTTTGAAAATAAAGCCTGAGAAAAATAAAATACTAGGCATGAGCAAAGCTTTCGAACAACAGAATCAAGTTACATTTTTAATCAGATCTATTACTTAGGCAGTCACATGTAGGAAGAAAAGTTTAAATTAAGATATCCTTATGGGCACATGTACTTGAGTGTATCTTGGATTTTTGACTGATATCTATCTGAAGATCCCACTGCTGTACATCTAGGATATTGAAATTTGTACTGTGAGCCAAAGAAATAGGTTTACATTCATGTGAACTAACTTCATTAAAGGTTAGGAACCCAGTTGAAATTAATCCTTCAGTTTCCTTCTGTAGTCAAGGGGGGAAGACACGCACTGCCAGAGAACAGTTCATCTCTTCCATATCGTACATGGTGTCCCAGGAAGGGATGAGCAGCTCTTTGAATATGCCTCTGCATAGACTGCAACTGAGTTTAGATTTCTAGTTCACATTAAATGCTAAATTTGTACAGACTGAAGCTAAATGAGTCCCTCCCAAAAGGCATGAAACTGAGAAACAAAAGGTTAGGTAAGTCCAGTCCAGTTTCTTTGCTGCTTTGCTTGGTGAAGGTAGGCAAATTCTTTCATATATTCATGCTTTTTTTTCTCCTTCCCTCCTTCATTTATCTAAACTGTAATCAGATAATACATTAAAACATTAAGAAAAAAAAAAAGATAATACCACCACCCCACCCCCCCGGAAAATATGGCAATAGCCTTGCAGAGCCTCATATTAGCATGTTCAGCACTACTTTTATCCCAAATCCTGCTTTGAACAACAACAGTTAATGGAAGTCTTGTGTCTCTGTTAGTGGAATTATATGAATAATGCAACATGATATTCATTTGCTTTATTCATCCCACCATTCTTCCACTAAGCCAGCTGCCAGCTTTAACTGTCATTTCCAAGGACCTAAAGATCAGGTGGGATTATATACTCCAGCTTTTCTGATTAATAACTGTGTGAATCAATAAGGGGTAAGCCATTTAGCATAATATACCTAGGAAATACTAAGTTCCCAAGTTTATAACAGCTCAATTTTTGGTTGCTATTTCTTATGCATCTTGATATAGGTGTGACTGTTAAAGTGGAATAAACTGTCATAGCTAGGGAGTAGATCAGTTTCTTGTATTATGCTGAGTAGTTTCTTCTTGCTTTGACGAAATACGCATATCCTTCAAGAAGTGGAAACTTTTAGATGTGTTATTTACAGGCTTTGTATTTTGCAAGTATACAGGCAGATTTTTGAATGATGTTATGAAGACAGAGATTCATTAATGTGGAATTGGGTGTTATGCTTTTTTTCTTCAGCTGGTGCAATTTCTTTGGATATTTTCAACACTGTTTTTTACCTCTTGAGCTTCATAATTTAAGATCAAAAAGAAATCAGAAAGCAGCAACTTTAAAACAGGAAGAACTTCACTGCTCATTAGGCATCTGGGGAGTGGAAATCTGCCTTGTCTTCCTCCCCTCCTAGCTCTGTTCTCTCATCTAAACAGCTAATATGTTAAGGAATTTGAAGAAGGGTAAAACAGATCCATTGAAAGGACTTGATAGGGAGCTAGATATCCTGAATAAATGCTTTGATGACTACCATATTAGTCACCCCTTCCAGCACCTGGGCTGCTGGGTGTGGAGGTGGCCGTGACATCTCCCCAGCCTGCACAGCAAATGCACTTGAAGTTACTGCTGCAGAGGCAGAAACTGTAAGCAAAAGCTCCCTGCTGCCATGGTCCTCATCAAAGTCCAAGATTGATATCACTTATTCCCAGCTTTATGTGATGCCTGAAGGCAAGAGAGCTGCAGGAAAGGCAAGTGCATTTGACAAGCCCAAGGACTGGTCAGTTCTGCTGTGATTTTCTCTCTTTCCGCCTCTTTCTTCCTGTTCTTGCTGCTTCACCGTTTAACATCTTTGTTCTCTGGGGCTCTGTGATTTAATGTACTATCACTAACGGCGATTCAGCCCTCAGATTTCCAAAGTTACACTACAATTCTATGACTTGTACTTATGAAATGGGCAGAAGAAAAAAAAAAAAAAAAAAAAAGCAAAGGTTACTAACTAGAGATCTCGTTAGAAATATTGTTCCTAATTGGAGACCAGCATTAATGAACTAACTGGGACAAAGGGAAAAAAGGAAAAAGCAGTATTTGGAAGAGCCAGTTCAGTAATGAACTGTCAGGGCCTACTCTCTTCTCACCTAATTGAAATGTTGCTGCTTCTGCTGCCGCTTTTATTGAGTTGCCTTTGGCTTTCAAAATACTTCCCACAGACGGATTGACATGTGGTTTTATATTAACTTCTGGATTTGCTGCACTTCACTTTTATAGCATTGTTTAGGTGTTGAGTGGGGGTTTTTTTGTTTGTTTTGGGTGGGTTTTTTGTTTATTCTTTTTCCTAAATAAAAGAAAGAACATTTTGACCTTATTAATAAGAGTGAAAACTCTCAATGCTTCGAGTCATTTTCAGGCCCACGCAGCTTGGCCCACAAAAATCTGTTTGTATACAAGAACGAAATACACATAATCAGGGATCTGGTGTTTTTTTTCCATCTAGAATGGTGGTGACACTAACTGAGGACAATGAGAGGCAGATTGTTTTGCCTCCCATTTTAATGTACTTTTTATATTCCATTATATTTTTTTTTAAGTTTCTAAGTGGCAATTTAGGGATTGCTGTTCTGTGTCTGTAAAAACAGATTTTTGGTACCAAGAGGAAGACTGAAAGGATGGACTCACCCAAACCCCTTATGCTCAATGATGCTACTTACTAACATTTGTGCTTCATCAACAAAAATTTAATTAGTTCTCTCATGAGAAATAAAAAAGAAATTTGTTTACCTTGCCACAGATGTGACCTCAGGATGCTTCCTGGTGAGAGAAAAGACTCTTTTTCTGGCTTTTCAGTCCCCAGAATCATTGTGCAAAGCATTTGCTCTAATACGTGACCCATGTTTTCATCTCCTGACCTGTTTTGAAGTAAGGTAACCAAATTACCTTAGATCTACAAGCCAGTTTGCCAGGGAATAGAAATTGCCCCTGCGTAGGGCTGCAGCATTTTCTGCAGGTCCCCTTTCACCCTTTGCTGCAGCAGCCCTATGGAATCCAGGGAGAAGCCTCAACAAAGAGAGAAGATTTAGGGGTTCCTTGGCTTTTGAAACAAACACACTGTAAGTGTGTGAAAGATATCACCCCTAGCAAAAACAGCAGATGTTTTACTGTAGGTTTTGGTAGAACTACAGTTACCTTCCTTGCTTGCTCCATGGCTGGTGTTTCCTACATGTAGGCTGATGGGTCTTCACCTCCATATGCTGGGATTAAGGTTTCTCTATCATCAGATTAGGAAAACCCTGCTGTGTGCCACCAGGCTGATGTTTCCATCCCATGCAAATACTGGGATGAGGAAGAAGAGAAGTGAGTCTCAGCCCAAAGTGGGATCCGGGGAGACCAAGGGTATGAACTATTTGAAGATTAATATTTCTATTCTAAGATTAGTCTTTCTGAAATTAAAGACCTTTCTACAAATAAGGATATCACACTTTCACTGGAATGGAATAAATAAATTGGTTTGAGGGTGGGGGGGATATGTAGGGGTAGGGAGGGAGTCATAATTTACCTAAAATGTAAAAGTGTACTAGCACAGAGTAAATAATAACAGTATAAGCAGCTCAGATTCCTTCCCAAAACTGCCTAGATGAAACTGGCTGAATTAATCCAGGACAGAATCTGCCTTGCATTAATTACCATTGTATCTGATCATCTTTCTTAAACCTTGGTGTTCATTATATCGCACAATAAGATTTTCTGTGTGTTTTGTACTTCTTTATCATCACTTAACTACAAGTCTGAGAATTACTAACACCACAGGTTTATCGTAGTTTAGTGTCATTTCTGCTTGTACTATAATTAATTTTTATGTTTCATTAAGTTTTTATGTGATTTCAGATATTCTCACAAATTGTTTTCTTCATATATGTTAATTTGCTTTATTTGCATTTCTTTGTGATCCCTTTACAGCTAACTGCCAATTACTACAGAATCTGATATTAATTCCGTCATAAGCTATGATATTTATCGCATATAGTTTAGAATAAATAACAGACTACGCACATTTAAATGACTAATTTTTCCTTCTATAATATTGTCTACAGGCACATCGTAAAATGCTTTAAATGTCCTGATGTCAGTAATTATTGGCTGTCCCCATGTGAACATATAAACAAAGAGGCTCAGAGAGATGAAGTGACTTACTTATAGATACTAATTTTAACAATCTAATTCAGAGCCCTGTTGAGTCTTCCCATTGCCTCCAATAGGATTTGAATCAACCCCCAAAAGTCAGCAGGAAGCAGAAAGCAGTCTCCCATATCCTGTATCTCTGCTAGGGCCAGGTCTTCTAATTAACAATCCTGAAAATGATTCATCAGAACAAGAAGAATTTGATTTTATTTGTTGTAGCAAGAAGTAGGCTATTAACTTCCAAGGTCACTTTGGTGTCCCGAAGGATCATTAGCTGCCAAGGCCATGAAAAGAAATCATACTTGTAACTTCTGACTGATCAGTTTTGCTGCTGAGATTTTGTGTCATTTAGTATCTGGTAGCTCATAAATTCTTTCTATCACCAACTACTGTCAATGAGTACTTTCTTCTAGCTAGAAACTGTCTTTTGGAAGCTGAAAAAGAGTTTAGTGTTCTGTCATCCATTTCATCTGGGTGGTTTCATATCTGAGGTCGAAGATGTACTACCTGTATATAGCAGATGAAGTGCAGATGTACCATAAAACATCCGTCATTTATCTTTGCTTCCTAATGATCATTATTAGCTGAAAATTGATGGATCTGAAACCAAAGCGCCATCCCTCAGGTCATCAATAATGATATAACTAATGGCATTTGGTGACCCTTTAATATTTTTGAATTAACTGCATCAGACTGAACCCATGTCAGAGTGATCACTCAGTAGCAAAAGGGCACCACGGGACAATTCTTTTCTTGCTGAGGAAAAAAAAATCAGGGGACTTAACCAATCCCTTAGGATTCACAAGCAGGAAGGAGAATTCCATGTTTTAAAAACAGTTGTCACACGGGGAACAGAAAAGGACATTTTCATGTCTTCATAAAAAAGCATAGGCCAAGCACCACAGCAGAGCCTGTTGAAGACTCGGGAGTGCTCCAGCAGGCCTGGGGCAGCCAAGCATCTTCCTTCAGGAGCTGAAGGAAAGCTTTGGTAACGCTGCTCCTTTCTGCAAAGTCTGCAGTTCCCCACTCAGAACGGCACGCTTGTTTTGTGAATACTGTCAGGACTTTTGACAATATTAGCATTTATGCTGTTTGGGATGTGCAGATCTTTCTCGGTTCTTTTTTAGCACAGAAGCAGTGTCAAAGACAGATATATCTCTCTCCAGCATGCCCACCCAAGGATTATGATAGGAAGAATTTTTTTGAGAGGTTTAGCTCAAACTGTCATCTCTGGTTTATTTTTTTGGAAGCAAGTATGCAGCTGCATTTCAATCCAATCACAGTAAACATTATTCCACAAACATCATGATCCCTACTCTCTTTACAGTGTCTAACTAGTGAATAGCAATCCTAAATCCATCGGTAAGTACGTGTCGCCTTCCCTAAATAGGCTTTCTGCAAATTCCTAGGAATGTAATAAGCTCTCAGCAACTGAATTACTTTATTGCCTACTACTTCACATGCTGTTGAAAATTATTTAAGACAGAGGATAATAGTGGAACAGCGCACAGGAATATAAGAACTTCTGAAGCAACATGGAATGCCGTAGACCTGCTCCAGAGCCCTTGTAGCACTGTGGAGAAGTTACTTCACCTTTTTTACTATTTATCACCCGTTGCCTGATTTATCTGTCAGCCCTTGTTCATCTTCCAGGCAAAGAATGGCTCCTGCCACACAAGCATGCAGGCAGAGCCCAGCAGAAAGGGCCCCTGGCTGACACTAAAGAAACACACTCTTACAGCTGATCCTCCATTCAGTTTTGCTAGACAGGTTGTGGGTAACTGCACTTTGAGGGGCAAAGTCCAAGAGGATCAACAATGAAATTGTTGGGCATTTGACAATGAATTTGGGCATTTTCACAGTTCAATAACTGTTTGTTGTCACTCCCCCAGCCTATCCTTCATAGCAGAGAAGCTGAAGCAGGAGTGTAGGCATGTATTTCAGCACAAAGTGTGCCAAGGCTGAGACTAAGCACACTTTCACCTGTAGTTAATATAAGCTGCTGGAGTTTGCACAGGAGCAGCAGAGATTCACACATCCATCCTGTGCTGCTGTGTGTGCCAGAAAGAGGAGAGGAAAAGGGAGAATTTTTTTTTTTTTTTCAGCCTGACACTATTACAACCTGAGCATCTCATCCATGGGGTTTTGGCATTTGTTCTGCATCTGCCCAAGATGTGGGTCAAACCAGGCCAGAATGCTTATCACAAACCCAAGAAAGGAAGGAGAGGACATTGGTGGCCTGAGCCCAGCACGCCCCAGAAGACATTACACATGCCTGTGGTTACTGGGAGAATCCGTGTTGCCACAGCCCGCTACAGTCAGCATTTTCTGTAACCCTCATATTTGCTGCTCATGTGTCACCCTGAAACACGTGCAACAGCACAGGAACTGAAAGAGGAAGAAAAGGCAGCCAGAACCTTCCTGGTTGCTCCAAGCTGCCTCAGGGCTCCCTTCAACACACTCCGTTGCACACGGTTCTTCGCACATCTCCAAAACACTTTGCCGTATCTCACGCACATCTCACAAGCAGGGACTTTTTCCACTTTTCTACCTGTAGCCTGACTTCCTCAACAGAGATGGCATTGGCATGGCTTGTGCATTTTTCTTATCTAGGTGCAGGATGCGTGGTCAGATCATCTTTCGGGATTTGGACTTTGGTTTCTCCTCACACCAAATTAAATGATAACTTTGGAGTATGTCAGAGACTGTGCAGTCATGGCTGAGCTAGTCTCTTCTTCCCCATAGAGTATGAGCATGCATATAAGAACACTGTTTACAATTACTGCAAGGCATCAACTGAGACTTTTTAATGAAATCTTTCCGTTTCTGTCTGTACACCTATTCTTGTTTGAACTTTTCTCCGTGTCAGTTACACCCGATTTTCTCAAAGCTATCTGCTTCCAGAAGAAAATAACCCAACTGGATGTAAAAAAAACACTTCTGACAGAAAAAATTTCTTGAATTACAGTAGCTAATTAACATTTAGAAAGTATTTCAAAGCTGGAAAGGATTAGAGTACAGTAGCAGTCAGTAACAATTATTATGTATCAGCATTTTTAAATGACATATCATCCCCACATTTCTCCCATCGACAGATAGAGACATACATATTGACAGCAACATAAATAACTCATATATCATTCTTCAGTCTTTACATTAGTGGCACATGAAGAGGGAAATATGCAAAAATTGACTTTTACAGAGCTACGGAGAGAAGTCTACATCAAAGCATAGATATAATTAAAGTGATATTTGAAAAGCTTCAGTCATGCACAATTTCTGTCTCTTTCTCTCTCTGTTGGTTCTCTTAAACACTTACTTATTTCATCAAGTGGATGATCCTGTGGGATGCAAAACAGAGAAAGAATCTTCTGATCAATACATATTTATATAACATGCCTTCTATGTGTTCCTTAGCTGTTTGGTGGGCTTTCAGAGCCTTATTTTCAGCATCTTGACTGTTTGAGAATAAAGTCAAGATTAACCTGTGCAGCAATTTCCTTTCTGTCAAACCTCTTTCTTCTTCATTAAATGTTGCGCTGCAAAGTGTTGGATATATTCACTGACCTGGGGCTGGGGGAGGGTGTCAAAGAATGGTTTGCCCAGAACAGATCCCATCACTGATAAGGTATTCTTATTTCCTGTAATTTATTGCTACATGTGACTGTAGTTATAGCATCAATTGGTGAGACCTCATTAGGTCCCTTAAGGTCAGTCTAAGCTTGTGTTCAGAGAGACATATACAATATAGACTGAGATTGCTTCATTTTTCAAAATCTATGTCACAGCACACATCGCATGGTCCTCCTTGACACTGGTAAATGTGGCAAACTTACCTTCTGCCTACAGTATGCAACCTTATTGGCCTCAGTCATTTTGATTGTGGTCCATGGCAGTTAAGTTAATTGAATTAACAGCTTTCATGGAAAAGAGAGGGATATCCTCTAGGCAACCACCCTCCACAAGTCCTCCTTTCTCTCTTTCCTTGGCTGCTGCTGCTCTGTCCTCCTCCCTTCCAACTCTTGCACCAGCTTTGGTGCTCAAGAGACATCATTAACTCAATTCACCAAAGCAATCCAGCTCTTTGGGCTCTATATTAATGAATTAAATCAATACATCTGTTGTGCGCCAGAATTGTCACAATGCAAGTGGTGGGGACACAGTATGAGAAGTAAAGAGGAAAGGTGAAGATAGCAGACGTGAGTGGGGAATTTCTCCATTCATCTGCATCCAGTCCCACAATATTTCGTATCGATTCTCCAGTACCTAAAGGTACTAAAGGGGGCCTAGAGAAAATATGGCAAGAGGCTCTTGAGGGGGTGTAGCAACAGGACAAGGTGTTACAGTTTTTTAAACTGAAAGAGGGGAGATATAAGCTAGACAATAGTAAGAAATTCTTTACTATGAAGGTGGTGAGGCACTGGAACAGGTTGCTCAGAGAGGTTGTGGATGCCCCATCCCTGGAAGCATTCAAGGCCAGGCTGGATGGGGCCTTAAGGGAGGTGTCCCTGGCCATGGCATGAGGGTTAGAACTACATGATCTTTAAGGTCCCTTCCAGCTCTAAACATTCCATGATTATATGATTCTATACCAATAGGCCAGGATTCATCTCACTAACTGCAGCCACATGGAAATAGGATCAGTTTTAGGCTATTCTCTTCCCTCTGTTATCAAAGGAAAGAGAATGGCACCTCTGCAGAATCATTCATCTTGTATAATCCCTCTCCACTGACTACAGAGGGGACCTTGATGTCAGACTTAAATCAAACTGCTAAAGAGAAATTTGAGTGTCTAAACAAGTGTGTCTAAGTGCCAGGTGAAGCACTTTTGGGTGTTGTATCTATCAGCTTCATACAGACATTTTGGATATGCCAAAGCATCCATAATGGTACCGATCTCTAAATGTAGATCACACTCCCAACATCTCACTTTTCTAAGTGCAGTTACTTTAATAATAAAAGGAATGACTCTTCAATTCCGCCTCTTTTCACACTAGTGTCACCCTGTGGACCCAAAGAGAAGTGAAAATATAAAGAGAAATCAAATCTGAGCACTGTTTCCATTTCAGTTCCAGGTCCCTTGTGTAGCAGGATTAGTCAAAGCAAGGAGCTCATCATGACACTGCATGTTCTTCCTCTTTGGTCTGCAGAAACAAATACTTGGGGAGTGGGGGGGGTGG